>JAVDOI010000017.1:730000-905000 GCA_032191485.1 Leptoclinus maculatus
AGAGCTCTGTATAAGCCTATGGTGGGCGTATTTTGTCATACGACCCCTTGTTAGAACCGTGTGAATGACGTGTATTCAACAGGGAGGTTTTTGAAGTGATTGAAAGAAGTTTTAGCCACTAAAAATCGAGAAACGCGCCGGTCAACCCCCGAGCGAAAAATGATTCGTCGAACGGGAGAAGGACCACCATCTTGTCATACTTTGGTGAAGAACCTCCATTTTAACTCAGTTAGACACAGAATCAGTTGGCGAGCACACGTTGCAATGGGATTATAAGGATTTTCGGACGTTTTCACCCAGAAAAGCACCTCAAGGTGAGTAACGTTTCAGATTTTTCGCAGTGTTGGTTGTGGCTTTGAGCGGTTTGTTAAATGTATCTTTTGAACGGTTTGTCGCAGAGGAATTCGGATAACATCGCCGGCTTTGGGGTGGAATTCCAATGTGAGGCCATGCTCTCCGTTTTAACACGTAGCGCCTAGTTTTCGAATCGATAAATCCAATCGGAGACCATAGGTCGCCGATTCATGGTCCCCATTGCTCATATTTAGGCAGATACTGTAGTACTTTATGGCGATTATGTACAGTTGTGTTTGGTGCATCTAAAAGTTGACTTAGATAGTAGTATTGTCCGGGTTTTTCTGAATATTTAAAAAAAAAAAATGTATTTCTTTTTAATCAAACTATCATTGTTTAATCGAGATGTAGGTGACCCAGGGGGGCTTCATGTCCCCAAATTTGGGGAGGTGGAGCGTAGGAGGTACCATTTCTTTAAACCAATCAGAAATGTCTAGAGGGGCGCTATGCCCATGATGCAGCAACCCTTTCAGTGCAGTGCCCTTGCAATAGATCGCAGAAAGGGAGGAGAAATAGACGGCCAATAGCAAGCTTATATCCACAGTCTATCAAGTGAATCAGAGAGGTAACATCAGGGCCAGTTGCACAAAACACTGCCGGAGGGGAGGTGCGCAGTATGCCGCAAAATCAGACTCAAAACTTCATTCTGAAGGCAAATTAGTCTGTGTTAATGGGCAGTTTCCTTTTAGTTCTTATCTGAATTTAGAGGGACGTTTTAAATGTAAATGAGGTTTTAAAGGGCTTTAATTTTGAAATCTCATGTAAAAATGTCCTTATATTGTCTGAGTGACACACTGAGGTGGTCTGCACTGTTATACCACAACTCCACATGACTCTGTTCAAAGCAACATGGCTGTAGTTGCTGCAGGAGTAACATTAACATTATGGCTTTCAAATAGTGCTGGCAACTAATATTTCTAGATTATTTAACAGCACGCAGTGCAGCTAGCTCCAGTTCTGAATGCTGCTCTGAAGTCAGTACATCAGAGACCTGTGCTGACATTGAGCTAACAGAAAGCAGTATGTTGTATTAATGTTAAGTTTAATTAAAGCTGCAAGTATTGATCGGGCCCTCGCATCTTCACGCACGTCAAGGGTACTGGCAGGACTCTGGTTGATGTGGCCATGCATTTCTGTGACCATCAAACACTGCGTGCACAAGTTAAACGGTATTTCCTGTGTCGACAATGGCGTAGCCAGGTCATTTTGCCAGGTTTTAAGCCTTGAATGTTTTGAGTGTACCTCCGAATACAATCATAACTGTCAGCCTGTAAAAATTGACAAAAAACTGAATGTGTGTGAATGCACTTCAGTGTTAGTAACATAACAAACTTTCAAAGTAAATGCAGGTCTCAAAACCAACTGTTTGTTTGTGCAGGTAGCTCTGACAATCACTGCCGAGTGACTCAAAGCTGGAAGAGTCGAGAAGAAATAGGAGAATGTATTGTTCCATGTGGAAAGTGTGTGAATGCACTTTAGTGTTTGTAACATAACAGACTGTCAAAGTAAATGCACGTCTCAAAACCGACTCTATGTGCAGCTAACTCTGACAATCACTGCTAAGAGACTCAAAGCGGGAAGAGTCGAGGAGAAGTGGCAGAATGTATAGTTCCATTTGGAAAAAAAACAAGATCTTTTGGTCGAGAAATAAGTTTGATCCAAAAAGTGAGCCCATGTTGTATAATCTATAACAGGGGTCTCTAACAGGCGGACTGCGGTCCGGATCCGGACCCAGACGCTGTCCTATCCGGACCTGGATGTATAACTGATGGATAATTGAGAATTATACATTTTAACCTGCACAGCTTTTCTAGCCTTTACGGCACTCGGTCAGCAGCCCAGGAAATACACCGACCAATTACATGCTTTGTAAATCATCTCACGTGACGCTACTCAGCCAATCGAATATCTGTATTCTGAAACTCATCGTGAGCCGAGTGAGATTTACACAGACACGGGAGAGAGAGAGAGAGAGAGAGAGAGAGAGAGAGAGAGAGAGAGAGGGCAGTGGGAGAAGTAAGTCAGAGAAGCAATTTCACATGGCGTGCTCTAAAAAGAGAAGAGTGGACCACGAAAACAGAGCTTTTAACAAAGAATGGATGGACTCTTATTTGTTCATTCTTCCTGCTGGCGCTACTAAACCACTCTGTCTCATATGTTCAGATACCGTGGTCAGTATTAAAAGCGCCAATGTGAGAGCAAACATACCCACTCCAATCTGAACTGAGGGCAAGATGTTAAGATGTGTAGAGATTGTTTATTATAAAGTTGACTGAGACTGTTATGATGTGAAATGGATTTAACAAAAGAGAAGAAAAAAGTTAACTCCAGCCTCACTTTCCTTTTTTCATTTTCATTAATTTTTCCAAAATCAAGCACTTTCTTTGAAGTTGCAAGCTTTTCAAAAATTCATTTTTGTGTATTTTATTTTTAGATGGAGCCTTTATTTTACTTGAAATGAGAGAAGAACATTTATTTATGTATTTCTATGTATTATTTATAATCCATCCAGTTCAATTTGAAAACTGAGAATAATAATTGTTAAAATATAATTGATGTGTACTTTCTATATTTTATTTGACAGTTGTTGACTACACAGAGACGTTGTTACTACTACTAGACTTCTTGAATATATATATGGCACTAAATAGCACAAGTTAGATATTATTGTAATGTTCCGGACCTTTGCACGAGGAGACCCCTGATCTATAACATTAATTAGGTTGGGTGCAGGTTGATTTTACTGAACAAACTTCAAGTTGCATGAAATTACTTTATATTACAGCCCGCTTCCAAAAAGATTTGAAAACCATTGTTATCCAATTTCTGCTCTCCAAACATCTTAGTTTGCACATATTTAGATCAGAGATGTCTTTTTCTGGTGGTGAGCCCACGGACCCTCTTAATAAGTTCAGTGCTTGGGCCGCTGTTAGAATAGAATCCTGCTAACGTCCGTGGTTGCCAGTAGGTGGCGCTATTAATATGAGTTAATATTGGCATGCAAAAGTCCTAAAGTCATGACAAGCAACAAGCATGTCAAGTTTGGGACAGTTTTGACTAAGTACAGTCGAGCTACAACAGCTTGATGTATTTTGGCGAACCATGTAAAATGGCCGCCACACCACGTTCTCACTGTTCCATGAAACCACAAGCTTTGGATAACTTTTAATCACAAAGGTCTTTAGATTGTACTGCCCAAATTTGAAGTTGATCGGATTAATTCCCTATGAGGAGTTGGTTAAAATACAGCACCTGGAAATGGAAAAAAAATACACGAGAAATTCACACAAAATTCAAAATAGCTGACTTCTGGTTGGGTTTAGAGCATGGACCCCAAATACTTTTTTCTAAGTCTACATGTGATACATCTGCTTACCACATGTTATACATCTAGGTGAAACGTACCGCGAGGGATGCATCGTCGAAATATTGTAGGGGGCGCTATCAAGCCGACTTGCCACACAAACATTAAAATCACATCAGATAACTACATTCAGGATTTTAAATGTGTGTGGCAAGTTTGGTTATGTTTTGAGCATTTTTAGCCCCTCAAAAAAACCTTTGTTTTTCACGGTGAAGACTGCGTCGCCACGGCAACAGCGTTTGACGAAACATCAAAAGCTTCATGAACTGGCATTATGAACTTCTTACATTTGTGTGGAACTAATTTGATGTTGATCTGATTTACCTACTAAGAGAAACAAGCCAAAGTATAGAGACTTTAACTTCCTGGTACCAGTAGGTGGCGCTATGACTATGATTCAAAATTGGCATTTAGATGTCTTCAGGACTAGAGTCTAATCAAACATGTGAAATCTGGAAAAGATCTGATGATCTGGAGTCGAGTTACATCAGGCTTTTCTGACAACATTTGAGAGGGATCTGATTAATCTGTGAGGAGCAGGATGTCAAAGTACAAAACGTACAACTTCCAGTTGCCACTAGGTGGCGCTATTACTATGATTCTAAATTGTCATATAGATGTGTTCCGAGTCAGGATGTTATGACATATGAGAGATTTGGAGCAGATTAGACAATGTACGGCCGAGTTACAACAACTTCCTTTTTCATGGCGAATGGTGTTTTTTTTGCCGCCACGCCACGGATACATAGTTCGATAACTTTTTGATCTTTGAGTAACTTTTCACTGCCAAGGTCTCAAGAGCATACTGAAAAAATCTGAAGTCGATCGGGTTAAACCTCTAGGAGGAGTTTGTTAAAGTAGGGCTCCTTGAAATGGTCCAAAAACGTCATACAATTCAAAATGTCCGACTTCCCATCACGTTCCACACAGCTGCTTGTGATACTGGAAAACTTTTGAAATTTTGCATGCAAGCCAGAATTTGCGAAAATTGCAGTCTGATTGTGGTGTCCAGTATGAAATATTGACTCGATAGCGCCCCCCTAGTAGCCCCAACATTGGGTTTCACCTAGCTGTCTGAAATTTGGCACCTCCTTTTTGCGACGAAACACGTAAAATAATAATAATAAGAAAAAACATAAGAATAACAATAGGTCCTCCGCTCCGACTACGTCGGTGCTCGGGCCCTAATAATAAACATTAGAATAACAATAGGTCCTCCGCTCCGACTACGTTGGTGCTCGGGCCCTAATAATAAACATTAGAATAACAATAGGTCCTCCGCGCCGACTACGTCGGTGCTCGGGCCCTAATAACATACACACAGTATATCATGCTTCAAAACTACAACTACTACTCTTGTCATAATGTAAATATTCAAGCCAACAGGGTTAAGTGTAGTATGCATTTACCGTATGTATATGTTTTGTGTTGCCTAATGAAAAGAGACAGAAAATTAGAGACCAAATTCTGCACACAAAAAAATATTCATACACCGTAGGCACAGCTATGGGAGCAGTTTGGGGTTAAGTGTCTTGCCCAAGGACACATCGAAATGGACGAGCGGAGCCGGGGATCGAACCTCTGATTTAAGAACAATCCGCTCTAACACTGAGTCACTGAGTCACTGAGTCGCCCATAATAAGTCAACAGCAAACGTAAATCGTCTGAAATTATATCTGTGTGCTAATAGGTATTTGCTTTTTTTACTATGACAATCTGTTAAATCTTTAACTGTAGATATCAATAAGTTGTTGATAGATGGATTTTGGTCGGACAGTCAAATTATAGTTGTCCACTTACTGAACTAAGGAGCTAAAAGGACAAGCTGGAGGAGGGTAAGCAGAGAGATGGACTGATTTTTCCCAACCTGGCAACCCAAAATGTCTTGTTATAAACGGTTTATAACTGATCTCTTAAGAATTAGTGAATGATTAGCTACCCACAGATAAAGTAATTAATTAAAAATGACAAAGCCTTTATGAAGAGTTGCTTATTATATGTTAAGTGGTGCTCACTCATCTGACTTACTTTCCAGGTGATTATAATTTGGTTGTCCTTCATCTGCATCCACACATCAAGAGCATCTGGAACTGTGAGACATATAGACCAGCAAATGGTAACAGTATCTTTTCAATTGCAATTATGGGTTATTCAAAGTTTGAAAGTTTTTACTTTATTACTTACCATCACCCTTTGTTTGAAAGTTGACACTTGTGCTGCAGTTACTCCATATCCAGAAATGTTGCATTGTTCCACATCGTACAGTCAGATTATATGTCCAATCTGGTATCAAGTCATTCAAAACTGCAAATTTAAGACCAACTCCAAATTTTTCAATCTGGGATACACAACATGGACAAAAATTATAATGTTAGTATTGTTCAGAAAAGGATCTTACAAGGAGTGTTACCGGTTTCACAAAAAAACATGGTAAAATTCCTGATGGTTATTATTATCATTTATAATTTTCATTTTCATTCAAACCATGTTTGATTACCAACGGGGATTCTGCCAGTGCAAGCCTGGTGTACTTTAGCAAGTGTGTGGTCAAAAAATTGTTGGGCTTATAGCTATTACTCAAATGCAACAGATAAGCTATCTTCTAAACACACAGACAAACACACACACACTGTCTATGACTTGACTGTCACAAATAGTTCACTGTTAAAAGCACTATTTACATGTCTGGGGATTATACAAAGAAGGCCAATTAGCCTTTAGATGCTTTAGAAACAGGAGGTCTTAAAAATCTAAATTTTAGTATATATTTTACCAGCAAAATCCAAATATTTACAGGATATTCAACCTTTATTTATTTATAATGCATGTAATACTTAACTTGTTTCACTTGTTGACTGGACTTGTACAAAGGCAATAAAGTATTCCATGAATATGAGATATGAGTTTACAGATAATTACAATCCCGTCTTGGCCTTGTGGAGGTTGATTTATGGCTTTTTACCGGTTATACCTATGGCAGGGGTATTCGATTAACATTCAACGAGGTCCATTCTGAAAAACTTTCCTCATGCAAAGGTCTGGAACATCACAATAATGTCTAACTTACGCTCTGATTTAGTTCCATATATATTGAATTAGCCAACCGTTGTATTAACGTCTGTATGTAGTCAACAACTCTGTCTCTGCCGTGTGTGTATTTGTCTCACTCGAGTCGAGGGCGATAATTATTGGAATACACATATTTGATTGGCCGAGTAGCATCCCGTGAGATGAATTGCAATGCATGTAATTGGTCGGTGTGTTTCCTGGACCGCTGAACGAGTGCCATAAAGGCTAGAAAAGCTGTGCCGGTTAAAATAGAGGTGCTCCGTAAATTTTTTTTAATTATCTATTATCTATCGGATTTAGGTCCAGGGTCCAGATACAACGGCGTCTGGGTCCACACCGGGACCGCGGTCCGCCTATTAGTGACTCCTGGTATATAGGTAGACTTGTTGTCTTTTTGATTCTTCACAGTTTTTTTTTGTTTGTACGCCCTCTGGCATTTCAGAGTATAATGCAACGAACAGCGCATAGAGTATAAATGCCTCTGTACATGCTCGGAGCTTGCATGCCATCTGCGGAGGCTAGCGCGTGTCTCTGCAAGTGGTTCGACTCTCAATTTATCACGTGCCTGGATAGACTCACGGTAGATAAGACATAATAACTGGGGGTCAATCTTGCCAATCAAACCAATTTAAAGCTGAGCCTACAAGGTTTTACCTTTCTTGTTTAACGAGCATCTACATTCCTGAGGAGTACAGATACACATCCAATCGTGAATTAAAGGAAAGCTGAGTTTTAATGAAAAATAACGTGCCTTATTGCTATTACTCAAACGCAAGTTATTTTTCTATTTGGGTCAATTTCAATTCATATGTCTGAAATACTCATTCTAATGAATTGGCCTATCTTTTTAAATTAATCATTTAGTAAGCCCCATAGGTGTTTTCATTTATGCGTCTTTTATGATATATCTTAAACAGAAGTTTGAATGCACATTAATGCCATGTCCTAATCCTTGTATATTGGATATATATCTATTTAATCTACCTCCGCATAACAAATTCACTATATTCGTAAACCATTCACAATTGACTCTTTTAACTGTTTATACGTTTTGTTAGCATTTGTTTAATCTTTATTCTGTTGTCATACAAAATTAATCTAAGGCTAATAACTTACTAAATATAGTGTGCCTTTATACATTAATTGTGCAAGCTTAAAGTTCACCAAATCTCTAAATGTATGTTTATAAATAATATGTATTGTTAAGTTTATGAAAACCAAATATTTTCCGGAAGCTGAGTATCATCATTCTTTTTATACTAATTTATGGGTTTATGATTAATAATTGAGTTATTAACAATCATAACGTATTTTGATATTAATACATTTTAATTTAATAAAAACTGCTACAAGCAATAACGCTACAAATACTAATGATACTCATAATAATAACTGTATCAGTAATTCTTTTACATTTTCAGCATATTTTAACAATACCACGGTAATATCCGATCAATGTGATAATTTTGGTCCTAATGATATCAAATCATCATTTGACAGCCTTGCTAATGTAATCCTTCTCCTTTTGTCAACTCACTATGGTATTTTCACCATTGCTAATATTTATTTGGCATTTTATGTTGAGATGATTGTACTGTTGCTTCGTCCACCGCCACTCCAGGCTGACATTTCTGGCATTCAAAGTTGAAACTGTCACTTCTTTTGGAGGGAACATGTGCACTGAAACAAAAGACAAACAACAATCAGTTACATTTAATGATTGGTAATTGACATCTGTTTTTAAAGAATGAAATAATAATTTTACCATACAACATTTTTATTATTAAAGGTATACCTCTTTTAGTCAGGTCTGCAGTGTCTGAAAGCTCCACCTCCCCAAACTTATTTTGCGCTGTGAACGTCCAGTTTCTACAACCAACATCTACTTGCACTTTTTGAGAGCATCCCCCATTTGGTTCCTTTGTACATAGACTGAAATACAAAGGAGAGTCTCATTTTTTTTTCGATACAAATAAAATGCTTAAGGCTTTCCTACAACATACAGGACCTCAAATATGGGATCAATCAAAGGCCATGAGTTTAAAATTTGTGAACAATTAGACACCTATTTCCATCTATTAGCTATTACTGCTTATTCTGTTTGTGGAGGGCTGGAGCAGAATTTGAATTCCCCTCTTTTACATTTCCAGAAGGTTATCTCATGTTGTGCAATTTAAAATTATTCCTGGTTTTCTAGTTAACTAACTCGGATATAAAATTCAAGTGTCCAATATGTTGACATAATATGTTTTTAGTAGGGGTGCAATGGATCACAAACCTCACGGTTCGGATCACGGTTCTTGAGTCATGGTTCGGATAATTTTTCGGATCAGCAAAGAAAAGGGGAGGAGACAAATATAAATTTGCTTTCCATTTATTAATTAAAGAACTTCAAGAACACTTAAAGCAAATAACTTTGGGCTATAGTCTTACATAAAAATTAAAATATTGAAGATGTCCAATTTCAAACAAAATTAAATAAATAACAAATAATTCACTAGCTTAGGGCCCCACCTCAGCCGGAGCGAGCCTTTCGCCGGTTGTTTGGAGCGTTGGGGAATGGTTGGTGGAGATTAGCCTGTATGAAGCGGTTTGGGGAAAGGCTTGGTTGAGGGTCCACTGCGGCTCCCGGGCCTTGCAGACCCCCAAGAAGCCCTCCTAAGGAAGCAGGGCTGCCTGCCCGTTGTGCAGGTCGTTGGAGCTGTGGCGAGTGTAGAGTGTTGGTAGGCGTGGTGGAGGCTAGGGGTAAACTTGGCTGAATGAGACGTGAATTCTGAGCGTTGCAGGAAGCCAAAGAAGGCAAATAGGGACATGGATTCTAGGGTGCGTGCCAGGTGGACGAGAAGGCGATTGGAGCGGAGGGTGGCGACGCAGCGAGAAACGAAATCTGAGGTTAGCGGAAGACCATGAGGAGTCGGCAGAGGCGTTCGGCGCTGGAGGCCTTTGATGAGCAAAGACGACTGAGAGAACGTTGTGGGGGAGCCGGTGAGTAGTTTTGCAAAGAAGTTGATGCCGCTGAGGTAAACCTTGATAGTGGATATCTTGGTGCGGAGAGTCGAGTGGGCATGGTAGGTGAATCTGCATAGGTAGGCCACGTTGAAGGAAGGGAACGGCTTCTTCTTTTTTCTTTCTCTTCTCTCGATGTCGGACGGGTGTCTGCAGGAGGGCGGATCTTCTGAACTTCTGGGATGAGAAATGAGAAAGCCACGGCGTTGTGGTGGCCCGGACGTGGGCTGCATCGAGAACGCACCCTCGACGGATGGGTGTCCCAGCGTCCTTAGGTGATTGGGTAAACGGCCGCTAGGTTGTCAGGAGTTAAGATATGGACTCGCTTGGCTGATCGCGGCCCCACGTGATGGCTGCGGCTACTATTGGTCGGATTTGGTAGCATGAAGGAAAAAGCGACTTGGCATTTGCTTGCGAGGTCCGAGGGCTGATCTATGGCAAAACGTCTTCCGTCGTGGAAACCCCCCAAAAACGGCAGGGGGAGCGGCATCGTTGTGTGGACCAGTTGTTTGGGTCCGTCGCTGGAAGTAGACGGCGTGGGGGCACTGGTATCCCGGTGCCGGGTGCCCTGGCTAGGCAACTTGCTGTGGTCGCTGAAGGTAAACGGCGGGGGGTGTACTGGCGTCACTGCCGGGTGCCTTGGCTAAGGTGACTTGCTGTGGTTGCTGTAAGTAGCAGGCGGTGGGCACTGGCATCCTGGTGTCAGGTGTCCCGGCTACGGCAACTTGCTGTGGTTGCTGGAAGTAGGTGGCGGGGGGTGTACTGGCGTCGCTGCTGGGTGTCCCGGCTGAGGCGACTTGCGGTGACGGGTGCCCAGGCTAGCAACATGCTGTGGCTGCTGGAAGTAGGCGGCCGGGGGCACTGGCGTCCTAGTGCCAGGTGCCCGACCCGGGTTCTCCTGCTAAGGCTGGTTGATGGGATTGCTGGAGGTGGAGGGCTTGCTGCGTTACGTTGCTGTGTTGCATTGCTGCGCTGCCTTGCTGCGTTGCGTTGCTGCATTACGTTGCTGCGTTGCGTTGCTGCGTTACGTTGCTATGTTCTGTTCTTCCGTAATGTCACGCCACGTCGTCACGCCACGTCGTCACGCCACGTCGTCACGCCACGTCGTCACGCCACGTCGTCACGCCACGTTGTTAGTTGTCACGTTACGTTGTCGCGTGGTGTTGAATTTGTTACGTTATGTTGATACGTTACATTGTTCGGTAACGTACACTGGTCGAGCGAGCGAGGACGGATGGTAGCATTAGCTTGGTATCGTGCATGCTATGTACTATGCTACTATAGTATAATTGAGTGTCATCTAGAAACTACTGGCCCTAATGGCCAGTATGGGTAATGCGAGTTTAAGGTACTTCCGTAATGGCTTCATTTTTGGAACCAAGGGCACGTGTTCTGTAGAAGAATCGGTCGGCCCGTCATGACTATCTTTGGGCTCGAGGATTTTAGGTGGATTGTCCCTTTAACAAGTGCGCCGATGTCACGGAGTTTGGCGTGCACTTAGAGAGGGGGACAGAGGAAAGAAGACCTGGCAACCTGGGTAGAGGCAGAAGAAGGGTGGTGTAAAGGAACAGCGAAGGGACAGACGGGTGAATCCAGGCCGGGAGGTGGGATGGAATACTGTGGAAATTGGAGGGAGGAAGACAGTCGGCATCTCGTTGCCGCTATGAAAAGTTGAGTTTGCCTGAGGTAATGGAGGGGGATGAGAGGTGACGCGCTGCAACCTGTAACTTTGTGGGTGGGAGGGCGGAGCTTGGGGGTGCGTGGTGGCGTCACGGTCGTTGGCGTTACGCCGGTGTGTTTTGGATGTAGATACGTTTGTGTTTTTTACTTGACGTGACTTTTGGAAAGTTGTGAGGAGTTGGCACGGTTTTGCTTTGTTGTCGGAGCGGTGGTGCGGAATCCCCTTCTCTTTTAGTGTTCTTAGCAGGCGGACTACGGTCCAGTCGGAGATCCTTGCCGGTGCTTCTTCGATGGGGGACCTGGCCGGGGCGCGGGAGCGGTGGCGGTGGCTTTGAGCGGTGGCGTGCTGGGGGGCTGGAGTCGTCGGAGATTCTTGAGTTGTCGGAGGGTCGTTCCCGAGCTCTGTGTCTGGAGCGAGCGGAGGAGGAGAGAGGGGACTTACGTTTCTGTTGTCTGCGTCTGGGGGTGGCGGGTCTCCCTCTGCCACCGAGATGTGGGTTACTGGAGGACGACCGTTGATCTGAGTCTTCGTGTTGTTGGATTGAACGGCAAGAGGGATTCTTGCAGGTGGATGCAGCTGGTCGGCGTGGTGGAGATCGGCGGGTTTGGCTGCGTTGAGCTGCCTGGACCCTCTCGATGGTGGTTGGCAGTGTCTCGTGGGCTGTACCGGTGGCCTCTGGGGAGATGAACTGGTCGTCGTCGTCAGATGGGCTGATGAACGGAGGGTCCATGTTGGCGAGGTAAGGTTGTTGTTGTTTTTTTCTCTGCGTGGTGTTCCGGTTTCGAATGCGGAAGGCGCGAGCAAGCCGAGGTTTAGAGTGGGTGGGTATTTATAGGAGTGTGGCCGGAAGTGGGGGAGTGGCTGAGGTGTGGTCCTGCTCCTGAACTTCAGCTAAGTTTTATCTCCAAAAATAAAACATTCAAGAATACTCAATTCTGTTAAATTTAAGTGCAACATGAGGTATGTTGATACCCTCGTCCTTTGATCAATATTGAAAGAAAAAAACAGCCAGTGTCTACAGCATCAAAAAAGAAAGAAAGCAGAGCAGACCGGAGCTAGCTTCCACTGTTTCAACTGAACTGAACTGCTCGGCAACAACTTGGGTCTATGTTTACTTCCTGTCAGGTTATGTCATTCAAATACACTGCAATAATGTGTTTACCATTACTGTGAAATGGTCTACAACTTTATAACATTTTTCAAAAAGATGAGAATATCTACATTGTCTGGGGAGAGGGTAGACCTTTCTGTGGTGACTGGGATGTTGCTATTGGGCCTGTCTAGCTTCCACTCTACTGCTTCTGTCAGCACCTGCACCAGGTGCTATGTCTGTGTGACTTTCACAGAGGGAGTGTGTCTGCAGCACCGGACTATGAATCTCCCACTCCTCCGTAATGAAGTGAGCGGTCAGTCTTTTCCTTTTCATAGAGGCCTGGAACGATCTTCTTACTGAAGTGGGTGCGTGAGGGGATTTTGTAGAGTGACTCAAGCACTTTAACCAGATTTTGAAATCCTTTGTTTTCCACAATGGAGTGTCCAACGTCGCTGACAGACCGGGATGGTGGCCCTTCATATGTGTGGACATGCCCAATGTATTGGCATTGTCGTATGTCTTTCTCTTTAAACAATGCCTACATACAGTAATGTTTTGTCCACCACCTTCATCCTGTCATTATAAGTTACAGGGAAGACAAAATGCTTCCAAACTTGCAACTTGCTTCTGCAGTTCCTCCGCTCGCCATGACTTTCACTGTTAAATGCTTTTAACCTGCTCTGTTCACGTGAACACACTACTGCTTTATATCTGTTCACTGACAGTTTGCATTGATATTCGGGGACTTGTTACTTGAAAAGGAACAGCAGCAGTAAAACTTTATTACACACTATGATGATTAAACTGTAAAAAAAATACTCAATTGATCCGCGGTTTACAAGTGATCCGAACCGGGAGGGGTGATCCGAACCAATCACGGATCGATCCGTGATCCATTACACCATTAGTTTTTAGTGAATCATCAAAACTCTTTCTTGGATCATGTGACTGACAAATGTAACCTGATAGGATAATGGTCTGATCAATTCCATTCAGGCTCAATAGCTAATCCTTGGTAGCCCACACGCTTACATTTTATATATTTAGATCGAAACATTGCTAGCATGTCCTGAACACTACAAGTTTGAAAATGAAAACAATCCAGAGGTGCATAACACCTAAATCTCTGGTCGAACTATCCATTATGAGTTTGACAATGTGTGTTTAACGCTAAATCGAAGTAGTACTCTTTTAAATGTTGAGTAGTTTATAAGATTCAAAGCCTTACAGCCTTGTTTGATTCCATGCTCCAACTTGTGGCTACATCCGGTTTAGTTTTATCATACCTTCCAAGCAGCTGATATTCTGTCTTGATAGGTAGGTCTGTGTCTCTTCCTACTTTCCAGTGACATATGACCGATTCCAGATCTTCGGTTTCACACTTAAGGTCGCTTACATCAGGTGGGTCTGAGTAATGGCAAGTGTCAAAAAAAAGAATAGCCAGCATTATAGAAGATGTATTTAAAAATCACGAAATTCAGCACAATACTAAGTCATACTTACAGCCAATGTCAGCACAAGCCCCATTTTCACTTGTATTTGTTTTACACTTAACTTGAGTGCAACTGTCTTTTGGTGACTGGTTCAGATGGACGGTCAAGGCATATGTCCGATTGCCGATCGGGATAGGGTTCATCTTTTCACGAGTATACCCAGTCAGATGCATATTTTCAAAAATGTCCCTCTCAGGCACAACACAGCAGAAGGTGACATTACTGCCAACCTTGAACTTTCTGTCCTTTGGATACACCTCTGGATCTTTTGAGGTTTTCAACACTGAAAAAGCATAGTGACAGGACATAATTAAGCATCTAAAGGAGTGCCATGACTGTCAAATTTGTAATAATGATAGCTTCAACTTTTTTGATCATCAAAACATGGAGATAAGTAAGCTGAATATTAACCAGGAAGAGTCAGGTTTTGTTTCCATCGGCTTTTATGATTTTTGTAACGGGAACTGAGCCTGACTGAATGGGAAGTGCACTCCAATGCCAAATAGGATGTCCAGTTCCAGGAGTGTGTAGATTCTATCTGGTCAGGTGTTACAGCAACTTCATCCTAAAACAATTTCATTACCAAATTAGAGATATGTACCTTTTGCTATTTTAGAGGCTGAAGTTATTGTTATGGAAGTCAGTAATGTTGGTGTAATACAAATTAACTCTTACATTATATTCTTGCTTGTCTGCTATAAATACCTCCAGCTCATAGATCAGCACATCCTGTAGTGCAGAGCATGAAGGCTTGTCTTCCCATGTTAATAGGATCATCTGGCCAGAGCTGTTAATTGTCAGATTCTGAGGTTCACAATGCAAGGCATCTGAGGATAATGATCATTATACATTTTTAAGGACTGTCCTTATCATTAACAGCAAAGAGACAAACAATAGTGAGGACATCATCTGCACAGACAGTAGACAGATATGAAGACATTTTATATATATATAATGCATCAAGTATTCATTAACTTCAACAAAGGAAAAATTATAATTGTTGATAAAAAAATAGAAAATGTAAATGTTTTTAACACTTTTGACCAGACTTTTGTGTTGCTGCATGAAGGATAATTTACGAGACAAATTAGATTTCATTTTTCACAGGGCCCCTTAAAGCCGTAGGCCGACCCTGTTGATGCCCACTTTCATATAAAACCCATAGGAATGGATTACAGTGTCGCTAATACAAAAATGAGCCCACAGAATCAGTGATTAAGTAAATGGTAAATGGACTTGTACTTGTACAGAGCTTTTCTAGTCTTCCGACCACTCAAAGCTCTTTAACACTAGGAGGGAGACGGGTGATGTGTGGAACATCAACATCAACATCTCGAAGTGGATGACAACACACCACCTCAAGCTCAACCTGGACAAAACCGAGCTACTGTTCCTCCCGGGGAAGGGTCACCCACACCGAGACCTGTCCATCACCATTGACGATACCGTGGTGACGCCAACTCGGACTGCTTGGAACCTGGGTGTGACCCTGGATGACCAACTGTCATTCTCAGCAAACATTGCATCGGTTACACACTCCTGCAGATTCCTGGTCTACAACATCAGGAGGATTCGCCCTTTCCTCACTAAGACAGCGCAGGTGCTAATCCAGGCTCTTGTCATCTCTCGCCTGGACTACTGCAACTCTCTATTTGCCGGAGCCCCGGTGTCGGCCATCAGACTGCTGGAGCTTGTCCAGAAAGCTGCAGCTCGCCTGGTGTTCAATCGCGCCAAGTTCTCCCACACAACTTCCCTTCTCCATTCTCTACACTGGCTCCCTGTAAGAGCTTGCATCCAGTTTAAGACTCTGGTGCTAGCCTACAGGGCAGTGAAAGGAACAGCTCCTTCCTATCTCCAGGCCATGGTCAAGCCCTACACCCCCGCCCGACCAATTCGCTCTGCTGCCTCGGGGCGATTGGTTGCTCCGTCGCTCAGAGGTCCCTGCGGCCGATCGACCCGGTCACGGCTGTTTTCTGTCCTGGCCTCACAATGGTGGAATGAACTCCCCACTGACGTCAGGACAGCAGAGTCGCTGCCCATCTTTCGGCGCAGGCTGAAAACGCACATCTTCAAGAAGTACTACCCTGAACCTTCCACTTAGCACTTATTGCATTCATACTAGTTTGTTGCACTTATTGTATTCGTATTAGTTTGTTGCACTTATTGTATTTGTTTGTTTCTGCACTGTACGTTTGCTCTGGTTTATGCTCTTAGATGCTTGTTTAAAAAAGGAGATGCACTTATGACTTCTGGTGACTAGTAGTTCTCTTGAAGTGTTGAATACACTTATTGTAAGTTGCTTTGGATAAAAGCGTCTGCTAAATGACTGTAATGTAATGTAATGTAACTTAGAATTTTGTCAGAACAATCAAAAGACCTTAGTGATTAAAAGTTACTCAAAGTTTGGCGGGAGACGGAGCGAGAGCAGTGAGAGAGAAGCAGTGAGGGAAGTGAGTAAGTCGGAGAAGCAAGTTAACATGGCGTGCTCTAAAAAGAGAAAGGTGGACCTCGAAAACAGAGCTTTAACAAAGAATGGACGGACTCGTATTTGTTCATTCTTCCTGCTGGCGCCACTAAACCACCAATGGGTAGGTGGCACCTTGCATGGTAGCCCCTGTCATCGTTGTATTACATTACATTACAGTCATTTAGCAGAGGCTTTTAGCAGAGGCTTTTATCAAAAGCGACTTACAATTCAGACTATCATACCATAGGCACAGCTACGGGAGCAATTTTGGGGTTAAGTGTCTTGCTCAAGGACTCATCGACTTGTGTCTAGTGGAGGGATCAAACCGCCGATCCTCTAATTGAAGATCGGCCCTGTTCTCCACTTAGCCACAGTCGCCCCGTATGAATGTGTGTGAATGGATGAATGACGAGTAGTATTAAAGTACTTGAGTGGTCGGAAGACTAGAAAAGCGTGGTACAAGTCCATTTAACATTTACCAAACAAACTCCCTCACTCTTGAACTCCCATGTGTGTGTACTTTCTATTTCTCTTTCTTTTTCTCCTCTTCAATTTGCTTTTTCTTGAGTCAGTTCAATGACGTTTAAACATCAATATCATAGAAACTGTTTCCATTGCTGGTAGCAACAACAGCTCACCAAAGCAGGTGTTTTTTAGTTTCTTATTAGCAAATGTTGGCATGTTAACATTGAAATGAGGACAAATAATTGCATGCATCTGCCTAATCTAGTAGACCCTGATCTTGAAAACATTTTGTCCACCTCCTTTGGACCCCAAAAATTGATTTCTTTCTTTGGCCCTGATCTGTGTGTATATTTTCAAAGTTTAAACTGAGGTGGTCTATGACTGCATCTCCACCAATGCCAACACTGCATGTAGTCTTAAATATACTGTATCACTTCATATTGCATGTTATGAAAACATTTCAATAAGCACTGTTAGAACCCAACATTGTGTTTAATCAATTATAATTATTATTACAGTAAATAGGCTGCATATACACTTATAATCTAGACTAAATTTAAACAAGTATAAAGACTATTGTCTTCTTTAAAATGCAATGTAATTTGCATGGAATAGGGCAACATTCTTATGCACTTAATACAGTGTAGAATCAGCTGTAAATAATATCTGCTAGTCTTTATACCTGCAGGCTATTAACAGATAAAGGATGCCACACTCACCATTTTCCTGTGTGCTCTTGAAGAACAGTGAAAGCAATAATAATGTGATCATCATAATCCCCTTCTCCATGACAAAAGGCATCAAAACTATCTGCTAATAATACCTGTGGAAACAAGTATCAGTTTGTTCAGTGTCAAAACAATATATACATTAAGGAGCATATTCCTAAGGCATTTTATAAAGGTGACTAAAATTACTTACATTCTGACTGGTTGTTACGGATCTTTCGGAGGCTATAAGGGCTAAGAATGAAATACAAAAAGTCAGTGTCAAGTTACTCCCTGAAACAACACACCCTTCCCCAGTAGCCAATGATACTTCTTTGGAAATCCATTTGCTGTTTGAGCTTGTAATGATTGTGAAATCCATGTGGACTTATTTGCAGGAAATGGACAGGCTGCTTTCTGGTAATTATGAGTCACAGTGGCCAGATCAGACATGCCGAACATGCACTCAGAATGTTTTGATTCTAGTTTCAGTATCTCAGTCTGGCATGCCTTCATAAAGACAGTATGATGACTTCTCTATATTTTTATGATTATTTATCACGATGTTCTACTGTGGAGAGAAATCAAGAATTTTCTTGAAAATGGTTTCATAAGGAAAAGACTTGTTGTCAGTGTTTTCCTGTTATCTGATCCAGACATTGCTTTACATAAGCCAAACATGCCCACACTGAGAACAAAAAGCTCATCTAACTATAGGGCAAGGAATGTTTTTCTGTCTGTCTTTCTTTTCATTGCATATCCCAAGAACCGCTCATCTGATCTACTTCACACTTGGTGGGTGTTTTGCTGGGGACCCCACTGGTCTGCTTAGGAGTGACGGCATTCATCCCAATTGGGATGGAGCGGATCTCATTTCAATAAATCTGACCCAGTTTGTTAGTGGACCTAATCCGTGACAACCCAGAGTTCAGATCAGGAAGTAGAGTGTATAGGGTTTTGGGTGGGTAACTGCTCTAATGGAAGACGGTGTCTGCCCCACGGCCAGTTCAATTTATTAAAAGTAAACAGTCGAGGAGTTAAACAAAATAACCTAATCCAAGTTAACGCCAACGCAACAGTGCAACAACATAGGGTAATTAAATGTGGAATTCTAAATATTAGATCTCTGTAATCTAAAGCTGTATTAGTAAATAATTTAATATCAGATAATCATATTGATTTTGTTTGTCTTACTGAAACATGGCTGTGTAATGAAGAATATGTCAGCCCAAATTAATCAACTCCTCCAAGTCATATTCACATTCCTCGAGGCACCGGCCAAGGAGGTGGGGTAGTGAGAATGACACTAGACTCTATTGCTCCTCTAAAAAAGAAGATAATAAAACAAAGGAGGTTCGCTCCATGGTATAACCCTCAAACCCATAAATTAAAGCAAATATCGCAAAAACTTGAAAGGATATGGTGTTCCACCAATTTGGAAGAATCTCAGTTACTCTGGCGAGACAGTCTTAAAACATATAAGAAGGCCCTCCGTAATGCTAGAGCAGCCTATTACTCATCATTAATAGAGAAAAATAAGAACAACCCCAGGTTTCTCTTCAGCACTGTAGCCAGGCTGACAGAGAGTCACAGCTCTGTTGAGCCGTGTAGTCCTATAGACCTCATTAATAATGACTTCATGAACTTCTTTAATGATAAGATTCTAACTATTAGAGACAATATTAAAATCTCCTGCCGTCAACCAGTACCGATCTTTCCTCAAATAGATTAACCTTGGAAACAGCTGTAAACCCTGATATATATTTAGATGGCTTTACTCCCATCGACCTTCACCAATTGACTTCAACAATTTCTATGTCTAAACCTTCTACCTGTCTCTTAGACCTTATACCGACTAGACTGCTTAAAGAAGTGCTACCATTAATTAGCACGTCTTTACTAGATATGATCAACCTGTCTTTACTAACATGTACCACAGTCCTTTAAAGTAGCTGTAATTTAACCTCTTCTTAAATAAATATCAGTAAAAATATAAATCTTTCTCTATTTGTCTCAGACTAACAGGAAACGGGTTCAGTAACAATAAACAGATGTTTATTGAAGTAGCTCAATGATTCAGTGAAGACTCTCTTAAAAAACTGGGAGAATGTAATGAAGTTTACTGGAGCGAATTAATGATTCAAAGAAAGATTAATTCGTTATTTTCACCAGTGCTGTCTCTGTGATATGATGCTTTCTAATTCCTGACTGAAAATCCTCAAATAAACTATTGTTATGTAGAGAGTCACACAACTGATTTGCGACTGCTTTCTCAAGGATCTTAGAGAGGAAGGGAAGGTTAGAGATCGGTCTATAGTTAGCCAACACCTCTGAATCAAGAGTGGTCTTCTTAAAATATCATGACAAACATCTGATAAACTGCATTGTTAACGATTTCGTTAGTGAGCACTAGAGGGAGCTAGCACTACGTTATTGATGAGAGGATTCTGTGTGAACTAAGACTGAAGTGTTACACAGTATTGGTCAGGGGCGAAATGTAATGTAAGGTAACTAATGATAATGATTATTTAATAGATTATTTAACAATCTTTTAATAGTTCCACCAAAGAAACATTTCTCCTCTGAACCTCTTAGATGGTTTCATTTAAACCACCTGAGACTCCTTCATACCTTCAGTTTTATCTGGTGACCCTTTGGAGGAGCCCGATCTCTCAGTCTACAACCACTAAACTACCATACTGCACATATTAGTTAAAATAGCTCCACCTTAAGCAGCTACAACAGTATTAACAACCTAATAATTTAATTTACAATAATATATCAGTTACAGGGGACAATTTTTGTAAGTACTTTTACTTTTGATACTTAGAGTACATTATGTGCTTATATTTTGGATGCATGCCTTTTACTTGTAATGTATTTTTACATTGTATTATTTCTACTTTTATTTAAGTAAATGATCTGAGTGGCACAGAGGAATAAGATAAATCAGATGTTGGATACACACACAATAATTGTTAGTAGGACACATTTATTGTTGGTTTGGGTCTGCATTTGAGATTTGTTTGATAGAAACTCAAGTCCACTTGTGAAGAACTGGTTACGTGAAGAAAAAAATTAAGAGATGAATGCACCACCCTGTTGTTTTTTAAACATTTAATAACAAGTATGGATAATTGATCCACCAAAACTCTTTTAACACACATACTGTCTGCAGGTTTATGTGTGTTTCTCCTTGTTTGACAATTACACTATACAGTCATGAAGCCTGGACTGTATTAATTTTAGTTTTTGTTATGTTTTTATATTTGGAACATGTGCTGGTTAAAATTACTTTCTGTTTAGATGTTTCAGATTGAAAGAAGCTTCAAATATGAAGAGTTAACTCTTTCAGTCTTCTCTTTTCTCTCCGTCTCACTCTCTCCGTGTCTGTCTGTGTCTTGCACAGTATAATGTGATCATGCCTGTTTGTTCAGATGATTTCATGGAGGCTGATAACTCAGATGTGAGAGAGAGTTGACTCTCACACACGAACAGCCCAATAAACTCAAGTGAAGTCAGCTTCACTTTGGATACCAACAGTATGTACTGTTTTCATTCAAATAGAAGTCAGTTTATAGTCTGACACACAGTTTGTGGCACAGCTGATGTCTATAATCTGTCATACTACATTTCTTGCCTGGACACACTTTGTGAAACAATGGTCACAAAGTGACCCACCATGGTCGTGCCTGCTGCCATGGCCCTGCCGGACACCCACTGCTACTACTTTTATTATTATTCACAACCCTCTCTCTATCAAACACTGCAAAGAGGAGAGAGCAGACCCAATTGCACAGTACAAGGGGATCTGGCCTCCTTTCCTCGCACCAGTGTTGGAACTCTGATTACTTTGCCCTAAATTTAGCCCACCCTCTGTGTTGTGATGTGTGTTCGTTGGTTGGTCCCTCTCTGGGGTATGCTCCACCTCCTGCTTCTCCCTTCAGGCTGATGTTGAGCCCTCCCACCAGACTTTGTTCCATGGAGATTGTGGGCAGTCTGTTCTCCAATGTCCAGGTAATGGCACACTACGAGACAAAGCATAACTCTTCTTAGCAAACGTACCCACTGAAATCCGAAATGAAGTGACAGATAATAAACAATCTAAGAGCCCAAAATGATCAGAATCCTAACACGTTGATTCACTTCATAAAAATGATGTTAACAGAGAAGAATAGAGCTGAAACAAGTGGTTTCAATAACCACATACAAAGTTGCGGCACACAAATTTGTCTTTTTAGGAGATGAGAAAAATACAATATCAGAATCAGAATCAGAACCATTTATTTGCCAAGGTATGTTGCACATAAAAGGAATTTGACATGATGGGTAATGCATAACATTAAACAATCAACAACAATCAACACAGTGCAAAAAATAGAAACATCAATATTTACAATAAAATATAATGCACAAACAAAGAGATAACAGTACTATAAACAAGTATAATGTAAAAGTATCAAGTGTATTTAAATAAAGAAACATAGAAGGGGTGTGCAGGGGAGTCTACCGGTAGGGAATTGTCCTGGGGATGACAGTCAAGGGGGTCCTTTGTTGGGCTTTGTTGATGAGCCCAACTGCAGATGGGAAAAAAATGTGGCATGAGGTCTTGGTCCTGATAGACCGCAGCCTCCTGCCAGATGGAAGGGGCTCGAACTGTTTTTGTCCAGGGTGAGAGGAGTCGGCTACAATCTTTCTTGCTCGCTTCAGGGTCCTGGAAGAGAACAAGTCATGGGGGTGGACGGCAGATTGCAGCCAATCACCCTCTCAGCAGAGCGAATTGCAGTCTGCCCTTGTCCTTGGCAGTGGCTGCAGCGTACCAGACCGTGATGGAGGAGCAGAGGATGGACTCAATGATGGCAGTGTAGAAGTGCACCATCATTGTCTTTGGCAGGTTGAATTTCTTCAGCTGCCTTAGGAAGTACATCCTCTGCTGAGCCTTCTTGGTGATGGAGCTGATGTTAAGCTCCCACTTTAGGTCCTGGGTTATGGTGGAGCCCAGTAAGCGGAAGGACTCCACAGCATCGACAGGGGAGTCACACAGGATGATGGGGGCAGGTGTGGCTGCGTTCTATGAGCTTGGTTTTCTCCGATCGAGAAAGTGAGGATTCATGTCAACACAGCAGCCCTTCATGTAATTCTTTAAAAAAAGAGACTCCACGACACTAACAACATGAGAACAAAAAGAAGTGCTAAAATAATTTTGACAAAACAGAGCAATATAATGTCAGCTTACCTCCATGTAACCAGTAACCTCCCGTCCGTGTTTACAGTGGAAGCAGATACCGGGATCCAAGTCGAACCCACCAATAGAAACTCCTGGCTCATTCAGCAGCGTATGCCCCGCCCACTACATCCATCGTTTTTTGAGAGCAAAGGTTTTTGTTTTGAGAGCAAAGCTTTTTGTTTTGAGAGCGAAGTTTTTTTTCTTGAGAGCAAAGCTTTTTGTTTTGCAGCCAAAAATTCTCGTTTCATAAGCAAAACTAACAAATAATTTATTCTCAGTTTATATATTTAGACACAAATCTACCTTCGTACGAGGGCTGCATCGTCGAAATATTGTAGGGGGCCGCTATCGAGCCGACTTGCCACTCTGAAGCATTAAAATCACATTAGATAACTACTGTAGCTACACTGGTCCAGCAAAAATGGCGACGCTTCGTACTGATGTCTTTGATGAACTTTATTTGCCGCGTTCTCGCTCCCTCTCTCTCTCCACCTCAGACACCGTGAAAACTACAAACAAAACATAAACATTTTTACATAAATTGCGAGCTCTTCCTGGAGTCTCTCAGGCAAATGTCCGTTGCCAAACATATTAGCACATTAATAATGACATAAACTACAAACTACAATCTCAAAAAATGCAACACATGTAAACGTAAAGTTTCTGTGCCAGCAAACGACCCACAATGCCACGGTCATATTGCCACGCCAACTCTGGGTGTGGCCTGGTACTTTACGACGATATATGACGAAATACGATACCTTGAGGGACCACATACGGTACAATATAAACTCAATAGAATACACAATTACACATGTATCTTTGACAGTTACAACTAAATTCAGGATTTTAAATGTGTGTGACAAGTTTGATTATGTTATGAGCATTTTTAGCCCCTAAAAAACACCTTAGTTTTTCATGGCGAAGAATGCATCGCCACGGCAATGGCCTTTCACGAAACAACAAGCTTTCAGTTTTTTTAAGTCTCTATGGGATACATGTTCCTAGAGAGTTTCATACATGTATCTCAAACTTTGTTCCTCTGACACGCAGACACAGTCTACTGACAGACCGACACATTGTGCCATTTGTGACGGATACATACATTTTTGACTGAATTCTGTCCAAATTTGAGGTTTTTGATTTGCATATAGTTTTTTCTAACTTTTGTAAGGCTTCTATCCTTCAAAAACTTCACCTGGCTCCGGATCGGCCCAATATTGTAGTCCAATTACAATAGCCGGGTTTCAACCAGAAGAGGGCAGTCGCTATGCATATTTATAACACGATATGTAGAATTCAAATACTTTGCTCTAAAATGTTAAGATAAGGACCTCAATCCTTATATATATTAGTTGTTTACCTGTGTTGGGGTCAGAAAATCTAAATGAATATCATATGTGTGCTTTGGTGTCCTCATGAGAAAGTTCACAACCTGCATATGTGTGAACTTGCTCTAACATTTGACTCTGCGACTGTTGAGTCTATCAAAGTGTCGAAGGCCTGCTGAGGGAGGGAGCTCCCTCGGCACCAGGTCCTAAATCGGAATGACAACAAGGATTGTGGAGGCGCTGAAGATATTGTGAGAACGTCCTGATTGTGAGGAGACGACCTTAGTGCCAGGGCAGACGCTTAAGTGAAGTAACTGATACACTTCACTGAAATGGGGCGTGAAGGCGATTTATGTGCGTCACCTTTGGTGACGAAGATCTCAACTTGAAACAACCCATGTACCAATCATTGTGATTGTTTTACTATCCATGACCAATCATATGCAGTTGTTTTGCAGTATATATGCAAGTGCCTCAGAGTTAGACCTCTGACCAATCCTGACATATTGTTTGTATGTGATCAGCCTTGCTCCTTCTTGTGCGCAAAGAATAAATGTCCTGTGATTAATGATTTTCAACCGGTCTTGAGTGAATTTTTCTAACAACCTGACAAAAATTGCTTTCGGGGTTTAGTTACTCTATTGTTAGCTTGAATAGCAAATAAAGTTACTATCATGGAGGTGCTGATTCGTGTTTGCATACCTGGTTCTCTTTCCAGTATGATTTACATTTTGATGAGATAGCAACTAACTCTGCCTTGCAAGCTTATAATGATTTTACCTTCACAACTTGAAGCAGGTGACTATAGGACGACTGTGGATCAGTGGTAGAGCAGACAACAAATTAATGAAAATGTAAAAAAATAAAAAATTAATTAATTACATTGAGACCACAAATTATATCTTGTTCGCACACACTATTAAATTGTAGCCTTGAATATCTCTGTTCTCTCTATGACCACTCCCAAGGTGTGATAAATGGCGTTTTTTAAAAGGTTGGGCCGATGCCAAATCTTTTGTGCTGCATGCATAACTTTTTAAAGTACAATCATCAAAGATTATTATTACCGTCACTGAGAGTGAGAGAGAGTGTGTGAGAGTGTGAGAGTGAGAGAGAGAGAGAGAGAGAGAGAGAGAGAGAGAGAGAGAGAGAGAGAGAGAGAGAGAGAGAGAGAGAGAGAGAGAGAGAGAGAGAGAGCGCAGGCAGGCAGGGAGTGTCTGTTCTCGGATCGTTCAGCAGCTCCGCTTCTTTCTGTGAGTATAACCTTCGATTAACTCCCAGTCAGTTCAGTTATATTTAATACCACTGCTTCAGATGGAACAATTCGCTGTTTTGGTTCGTTGGATGATTGTGTTAATCCATCAGATACGGCAGCGCTGCCTCGCGCTGTTTTCTACCGGTCTGAAGTTAACGGCTCTACCGGGAACATTAACATGTTTAAAGAGAGTCCTGACAGATAAGAGGAGTAGAGCGATCAAACTGTAACAGCTTCATTATCACAGTGAATGTTACTGTTTCCACTGTCTGATTCTTAATCTACAGGGAAGCTATCACTGTTACTGTCATTAGATCAACCTGTAAGCAGTCATTTTATTTTGTACCTGGCAGAGGCAGGGCTGATTTGAGCTATTTAAGACATTTGTGTTCAATTCATAACAATTCATCATATTTTATTAACTAATAATGTATTTTGTATGTAAATCCCTTTAAAGTGTAGTGAATTACAAGTATAAAGCAGTGGAAAATAGAAATACTCAATCCCCTTGGATTTAGACCGATGTATATGGCCGAACCATATATTGGCTCATATTAGATTATTGCATTATTGTACTGTGTCAGAAGTATGTGTTGGCTGATAAGTAGAAGAAATGTTGGAGGTAATTTAGAAACAGCGTTGCCATTGCCTAGTTTGCCCACCAGAGAGCACTGATTTTGGTGGATATTATGGCCTAAAAATCTAATTGTGATATTGCAAGATATTTTTACGATAAGAATATTTATGGCAATATGAAAACACCTTTAAAAGTTTGGTTTTTAACGGTGTGTTCAGATGTATAAAGCCAGCTTGTGTCTGGTAGAATCCCAGAGTGTTCCCGGGGGAGCAGGTAGTATCAAGAGTAAAAGAAAAACTCACTGATCATTGATAGAAACAGACCAGCTGGATGTTAGGATGTTAGTTCGTTAGTTCAGTTGATCACCTTAATGGAACTGGTGATTATCAGACTAACTTCAACCTAGTTGCACGGTAAAATATCCATCATTCTCTCCTAAATATGAGTGATAAGCCATTTTTGTGAATGTGCAAGGTGACTCAGATTCTTATGCATCTCATGGTCACTTTTGTTACTTGATGCCTTTGTTGTGATGTAATGTAGTCTCTGCTCTTTTAACTCTCAGGTTAAAGGTTAGGTTCATACTTTTTTTTTAAATGTGTCTCAAAACAATACTGACACACACATATGTACATTTAAATAGTTTTTGGTCACTGTAAATGTGTATCCTGTTCGTACTGACGATTATTGCAATTTCAATAAAAGTGATGGGGGACAAAATCCACAGTCCTGATTTTGTGTAAAATTCCACGAGTTAGATAAACCAATTGGATATCTTCCAATGTATTTTTAATACAAAATTCCCTTTTTATGATACTATCATGGGGAATTGTTTGCTCATGTTGCCAGACCACTGTCAATCAAATGTAATCAAACCACAGCAAACAGCTAGTAAACATGGATGTAAATACTGCACATTTTAAAATATGTTTTTAAATGTTTGGATACACATATTGTGTTTCAGTGAGAATTGCAGCATGTAAACATAACAATTATTTGTTTACAAGAAAACCCAACCTGGTACTTTATAATATATTTCATATTGAATATTTTCAAGGCCTTTAAGTAAATGTATTAAGTACTTTCCATCACTGAATTCCATATTGATTATATATATTATATACGATGAACTGGATACTTGACGATAATATTATATATATAGTACTACTTATACAATAATAATGATGATTTGTATCAGTCCTGTAGTAGATATAGTCACATCATTAAAAGAAATCATATTTATCATGTGGCAACAATGGACACGGTTTATGAAACGATTTCTGAACGTTGCTGCTGTAGCTCAGGTGGTTGAATAGGTCCTCCTCCTGTCCACATGTCAAGGGCACCTTGACATGTGGACTGAACCTCAAATGTACACTTGTACAAAAGTTTTTTTCCCCAAAATAGCCCTCAGTGGATGTTCCCTGACACTGATTATTGTATGGAACCATGACGGAAGCTCATTAGAAAATTGTATTCGAAATATTTACTGTTTAACTCAAACGATAAATAGGTGGTGTAGTCGCTAGCACTATTACCTCACTGCAAGAGGCGCCGGGGTTTGTTTCCTGGGCTGGACCTCTCTTCTGTGTGGAGTTTGCATGTTCTCCCCGTGCCAGCGTGGGTTCTCTCCGTGTTCTCCGGCTTCCTCCCACAGTCCAAAGACATGCCGCTTCGATAACATTGCCCGTGAATGTGAGCGTAAATGGTTGTCTGTCTTTATGTGTCAGCCCTGCGATAGCCTGGCGACCTGTCCAGGGTGTACCCTCTCTTCGCCCAATGTCAGCTGGGATCGTCTCCAGCCCCCCTGAACAGGATAAGCGGTTTAAGATAATGGCTAGATGGAAAATTATGAATAAAAGAGGAAAGTTTATGAAAAATACAAAATGTGTTAATTATGTAATATTAGAAGAAACTGAAATAGAAATATAGATCAAAGAAAACATGAATACAAATATAATTGGAGCGGTGTTAAGATATAAATGCAAAAAGATTATTGAGCATGGCAGTTTATCCCTGACTATATGGATAGTAGTACTCAAGGTCCACTGCTCTGGAAAAAACGTTTTGCCAAAGCTTTCAAACATCTCACAGCCTTCATCCCCTTCAGATAACTCTATTATACAGGAGAGCTTTATTGTCCAATCAGAGCTGGATATTTGACTTCAATCTCATCTCTGTAAATAACACAAAACATGAACAGAAACACACACAGAGACATTCATCAGTAGCATTAAACATGTCACCACCACCTCTCAGTTTACACCTCAGTAATCTTTCCGTCCTCTTTGTCCTCTCCCTCTGACAGACATGTTTGTTTTTCCTGCAGGCACTGGCCTTCTCTTCTTCTATTCGTCTTGCATACATCCTCCAGCCGCTGACGTCAGTGGAACGTTTCAATCCCCTCTGATATTTAGGTTAATCTGATTATGAAAATTTCCTTTGAGACTCTTCTTCATCAATGACGGCCAAGATGGAGACTCCTTTCTACCATGACGACTCCCCCACCGTCCCTGGCTTCAGCCAGACCACAGAATATGACCGTTACCCCGGAAACAAGATACTGATGAGTAAGAAGGCCATGTCAATGGTGGGCAGTCATCCCTTCCCCAGCGGTGGAGCAGCAGGAGGGAGAGTCGGGAACCACCACAATGTGGGGCTCACCGGCAATATCTCTTTAATGACATCAGTGGTGCCCTCAGCGGACATGAACTTTCTAAAGCTGGCGTCCCCCGACCTGGAGCACCTAATCATCCAGTCCAACCAGGGATTGGTCACCACCAGCCCTGTGTCGAACTGTAGCAATCCCTTCATGTACCGCAACCAGGCCACCAACGAGCAAGAAGGGTTTGCTGATGGCTTTGTCAAAGCACTTGCCGACCTTCACAAGCAGAACCAGCTTGTGGGAGGCGGCCACATGTCACCATCCTCGCCCTCCACCGTGTCCCTGCAGGCATCCTACCAGAGGAACCTGATGTCCGGAGGAGACATGCCCATCTACACCAATCTTAGCAGCTACAACCCAGGCCATATGCCGTATCCTGGAGGGCAGATGGCATACGGTAGTGGCTCAGGCCAAGGCGGCGGTGGAGCCCCTCAACCCCACACCCGAGGCCTGGACGCCCCTCAGACTGTCCCTGAGGCGCCTCACCTGCCGGTCGACCCCATGTCCCCACCCTCCCTCTCCCCGATTGACCTGGAGACACAGGAGCGAATCAAAGCAGAACGCAAGAAGCTCCGCAACCGTATCGCCGCGTCCAAGTGTCGTAAACGAAAGCTGGAGCGTATCTCACGGCTGGAGGAGAAGGTGAAGGTTCTGAAGAACCAGAACTTGGACTTGTCCTCTACCGCCATCATGCTACGGGAGCAGGTCACACAGCTCAAACAGAAGGTCATGAGTCACGTCACCAATGGCTGCCAGATAGCTGTTGCCTCAGCCACCGCCAAGTCCGGAGAACGAGGCACCGGCAGTGAGGACTCAGGCTGCTGAGGAGGTGGGACACCAGTAGAACATGTAAAAAATATGTGGAGAGGCTGAGGGTTTACTTGGACCATTTTGCCATATTGCTCGCACTCTCAGTCAGAGTGAGCAGAGAGCAGGTCAGGACAGATAGATATTTAACAGGATTTATGTTGCCCCGTAAACCACAGTCAATCATCCAGCCGGAGGGGGTGGAGCTTAGAATAGAGAGAGGAGAATGAAGGAAGGACAAATCCCTGAGATGGGCAATGTTAAAATTTCGACAATTTGAATTTTGACGTTGAACTTTTTAAGAAGAGATTGTGACAAAATGATCTTGAAGAAGTTGTTAAAAGATACAACACATTTTCCTTGACAGGTGAATTGAATTTACTGACAGAGTTTCCAGTACATGTCATGACAATATTCACTATTTTTTTTAGATGTTATTACATTACAGTAAAAAATCGGTACTGGAAACAGTGGACATATTTTTTTAATATTAAAAACATTGTGTGAGTAAATTACCAGTTAAAATGTTTTTAACTGTGTGAAGTTGATCTTTATTTTAAACAAAGTTGAGAAGATTGCTCATAAAAGGTTGTCAAACTGCTTAAATCAAAATAAGTACTTGATGTGAAAAAACAGTGTCAAGTAATGAGATTACTTTTAGTTACAGGGTAAGGACTGTTATTAAAATTGTCTAGTCATAACTTTCAATAAACAGAGTGAGAAGAGTGTCAAAGACAGAATTTCACCCAAAATGTTCCAAATCCAGTGAATGCTTGCTAAAAATTGCTGATGCTGAAGTTTGTTTTGTAAATGATTACTGTAATCTTGTTACCTTGTATTAACTACAATTCCAAACTGTGTGTTAACACAGCTAAAGGACAGCTATTGTTCCTTACAGAAACTTTTACTCTTACTGTAAACCTTTTACATGTCTGTTAAGCTCAGCTGTGGTTGGTAAAAATCCAGTGATTGTTTAATTTTTTAACTGCGTTTCCAGTGTTAAAAAAAAAAGTTAAACATTAAAGCTGCTTTTTGATCAGAAAATAGTTTAAAGTTCCATTGTTTAGTTTTTTCCAGCACGGGCTGTTTTATTTGGTTGTTGGCTCTGGAAAGCTTTTCTTACTTTCTCTGGATCTTTCAGGAATCAGGACTGAAGAAAATGTTTAATTTAAGACAGTGAAGACCTCTGTAACATCTGATTACTGTTTTTGCTTTTCAACTAGTGGAATAAAATCATGAACTGGGGAGTTAATATCACCTTTAACTCAATAGCAGATAAAAAAATAAATAAAATCAGTCCTGACTGATTGTTGATATTAATATTTCCTACAGCAACAGAAATATGACTGAACAATCAAAAATGTCAGATAAACTGTTTCATATCTCCTTCATTCTCATTTCATAGCAGTATTGTGCAAATAAGATATGACCATTGAAGTACATGTATAATTTTCAGTGGTGGGCCTTCTCTGCTGGCCTAAACAGAATCACAAAGTTATAGCTATTTTATGATTTAATAATTTTTCACAAATACACTACATGTATTATAATTGTTTTTCCCATTAGCTTATTTTCTCATTGCACAGCTCCTGTCTTCCTCTGTTGCTCTGCTTCCAGCCTGCAGCGCTGCTTCCAGCACAGCTGGTTTTAAGGAGAGCTTTTATCCAATCAGATTCAGCCTCTATTTCTCTCTGTAAGAAGAGAGGCCCGATGCCCGCTAGAGAGCCTTTGCAGTTTAAGTAAATGGGGACGATATTGTTGATTGTCATAGTCTTCAACCAATGACATCTTAGTTTGACATGTTGGGCGTATTCTTTGACGTGCCAGTGGTACCGAGGTAGCCTGCTAAGTACGTCTGCATTTAACGTGCGCCGTGATTGGTCAGTGGGCCAGCGTGACTTTTGTCAAACAGAAAGCTAGCTAGCAGATGTGATGTTAGTATTTAGTAAGAGTTCAGGTTGAAACATATGTAAGAGAAGTTATGACATTTTTAGCATTTTGCTTGGTGTAGATTCTTTTTTTTTTTTTTACCTAGCTTTGTTTTTTTAACACTCAATGGCTGAAGGAGGAGGAGAAATGGATTTGGGAGTTACTGACTTTGACAAAGAAAGGATGATGGACTTTGTCTTTAAGTGAAGGCAGCTTTGGTAAGTGAACTGCTTTTGTTTTTTTACATCTGCAGTAGCATTACTACTGTGTTCATTTGTCTATCGTGTCGTTTTTATGAATAATATGAATGGCTTGTGCTCTAGTGCTGCAGTGTTGCTGGGTTGATTTGTCATGCTTTGTTGTCATATAAATATATGTGACTGGTTCTTGTGAGTTTGTTCTTGTCATTGTGTTAATTACATTGATTCTGACTTGTCCGTTAATGACGAAGCATCCCGTCATCGCAGGGTTAGGTTCGGACATTTGATTCTCTGTTTGGGCTATTTTCTTTTACAAAGCAAGAATGATGGTCTGGAGAAATGGGGATTGTGTGGCGATTGCTTTAGCCCTGTTTGAATCAGTTGCTGCTGTTGTTTCCCCGCTAAGCTAGTTTAGCTTAGCCTCCCTGAAGACACGTGCGGTGCTTCAGCTGTTTTTTGTTATTGTTCCGGGTTCAAAAGGTCACACAGCCCGTTGTCTCCTACGTGAGCGCAGTCCACCGAAAACATTATATTTCCCACAATTTAAGCTTCTGCATTTTCCAAATGCACTAGTATTATACAAACGTATTGTTCAGTTCGTAAGCCTCGTACCGAACGGTTTCATACGAATGCGTGTATTGTTACACCCCTAGAAACAAATAACCGTAGCTTGCGCGTCATAATGAGATTATTAGGAGATGGTTCAAGTGTAGTAGGACAGCACAGAAGGCCCAGGTATAAAATGCACGGCCCGCCACTGATCATTTTGATAATGATTTTGCAGCTTTTTTGGAATCTGGTTTCTGCCAGGAAAAGAGAAAAATAAATGAAATGTTACAAATAATGAGATTAGAAAAAATGCTTGTAAAAAGCAAATAATTTGACCCTGCCGTTTTGTTATGTCGTTTCAAATTAGAAAACATTTACTCTCTATCTTAAGTTTGATTTAAAAAAGAATATTTTGGATCTTCACATCACATAATTTTGACTTGCTCTCTCTAATTATTTTTTTTCATCCTTTCTTCACCTTGTCTTTTCCCCAGTGTAATAGTGGGCTTCTACAGGTTCAATACTTTATTAAAGGTAGACAAATACTGCTACTGGTTCTGGTGTACAGAAAATTTGATTTTGTTTACGCAAAAATGAACTCAGTCAATATCAAATGTGTTCCACTTGCTTTGGTGAGAAAACATATTTAATACTCAATTTCAGGTTCAATTGCTTGATTGGATGATTCATTTTATTTACAGTGCAAATTAAAAAAACAAAATAAAACAGCTAACCTTGAATAAAGAACCTGAAGTTGAAGGCCCAAACTATAAGCCTAAACGTGCAAGCAAAATGTTGGAGGGATAATCCACTCCTAGTTGTGCTGTTATGAAGCATAATGCACCCTCTATTATGTACATATGTATGAACAGCACATTCTCACACCAATGAGTCAAATAGGCAGCCTGGTCAGTGGCCTAAAGCTTCACTAACTCTAACTATGTTGCCGTAACTACCCCTCTAGCGTCAGTTTTGCGCGTGTCAGTGACGGTGTGTCAATATACGCTTGTTTCATGTACAGCGTCTGTCCAAAATAAACTTCTGTCTTCACAGGAAGTTAGGTCATGCCAGGGGTCGGTGCGTTGCATACATACGATAAATGTTTTATTTAGCTGCCAAGCTGCTTTACTTGATGCCTTGGGAGTGAGAATGGGTGCTCACTGTGCAAATTAAGTCATTAGGTTTTTGAGGTCATTGAGGGGATGGCTTAGGTTTTTGAGGGTGTTTCTATCAGTGGCGGGCCGTCAGGGCCTGCAAAGCCTTCTCTGCTGGCCTAAACAGAATCACAACAAAATATATATATATATATTTTTTTGTATGTATTATAATTTATAAAAATATTTTTCCCATTATCTTATTTTCTCATTGCACAGCTACTCTCTTCCTCAGTTGCTCTGCTTCCAGTGCAGCTTGTTTTAAGTAGAGCTTTTATCCAATCAGATTTCACCTCTGTGTCTCTCAGTAGAAGAGAGGCCCCAGGCCTGCAGCCTCAAAAGTGCTTCCATGTGCCGTTTAAATGAATGGGGACGATATTGTTGATTGTCATAGTGTTCAACCAATCAGATCTTTAGTTTGACATGTTGGGCGTATTCTTTGAGTGTCAGCAGCAGTGAAGGCCTGGGTATAAAATGCACGGCCCGCCACTGGTTTCTATGGTCCTTGAGGATTTTATAAAGTTTCATTAGGCGTTTTTTAAGGTCCTGGAAAAGGTGGCAGAGGTCCTTGAAGAGGTTAAGGAGGGCCTTCGGGAGGCTGTAGACTCTACAGTGTAGAGGTACTTGAGAAGGCTATAGAGGTCACTAAGTAAGTTGACAGCTAAAATAGACTGAAGCAACACTACTGTTGCCATATACTTGCAGTTTAGCTCTGATTTAGAACAGTGGTTGAACTGTTGACCCAAACTATATTTGAAATGTCCACATTGACACTTTGAAAACCAATGGGAAAGCAGGATGTTCAATTGCTGTGGCACTGTATAATGAAAACACTCCATTTCATCTTTCTCTACTTTTGGACTCTGTTTTGTCCTGACTTTACTGTACAAGTCAGCAGGTCTGTATTAGGTTACAGTTTGTAAATTGCAGGTCTCAGATGGAAAAACAACTCAAAAAGCTACTTCAAAGGAATTGCATTGGTTTTCACTGAACATTAACACTGAAGCTTAAAAAAACTTTCAGTTGCAGTTACACCTTTTCTGTTTGACAAATGAGAGGCTTTTAAAATACTATGGTGAACGTCAAACACTTTTCTCATCTTGATTGAGGCTTTTGACGACTTACAAATGTAAAAAATAAAATGTTCTGTAATAATTTGTGTGTACCAAAGTTATACTAGTTTTGTCACAGCTCTGCCACTACTATCTTGTTTTTCTATCTCTCACTCACCTAATCAGCTTATTCAGTGCACCTGCTAGTCACACCCACCTCATCAGCTCATCACTCTCACCTGCTCACTCTGCTGCACCCACTATTTAGACCCCAGTCACACACACGCTCACTGCCAGATCGTTCTCCGCATTCATGCCAGACCTTCCAACGAATACCCTTCAACTGATTTCCCGTTACCGACCATGCCTGTTTTGGACTTATCCGCCTTGCCTCTTCCCCGGTAATTCACTCAGTCTTCTGTCCCTGACCACGAGATCCTGCCGCTGTTTCCTCGGGATTCTGTCTGCCTTCTCCCTTAACGGCTTGTCGTTCCACCGTGTGCGATTATCCATCTGTGCTCATCAAAGACTGTTATCTGTTGTGTGTCCAGAGGAAAATAAAGCTTTGATTCCAACTATCCAGTGTGTCTGTCGTACTCCTCCTGGGTCCTTACCACACCCGTTACAAGTTTTGAATATTCAATTAGTTTTTATCCGATCAATTTCTGTAGTTCAATGTTACAGGAGTTGATGGAAATTCATGCTCCTTTTCTGCTAATGATATAAGAGCGCTAAAAATGATTTCATGATTTTTTGTTTTTATAACCAGGCAATATTGTCTCAGTTTAGTTTTTCTTAAAGGATATCATTTTTTTTATTTAGTTTCCATTTATGACAATCTTTTTGATGTCTTATTTTTGTTTACATTTTTGTTTACAATAGAAACCCTGTAGTGTTCAAGTTGTTTGATTTGATCAAACACTTTGTTGCCCTTTCCTAAACTCATCTAAGCTTCAAGTCAACAATCAATTTAATCAACATTTAAATTCAGAATCAGAATCAAAGCCGTTTATTGCCAAGGAAGTTTGCACCTACAAGGAATTTGTCATGGCGTGTGGTGCATAACATTTAACAATAAACAACAACAATCAACACAGTGCAAGAAATAGCAGCATACCAGACGGTGATGGAGGAGCAGAGGATGGACTCAATGATGGCAGTGTAGAAGTGCACCATCATTGTCTTTGGCAGGTTGAATTTCTTCAGCTGCCTTAGGAAGTACATCCTCTGCTGAGCCTTTTTGGTGATGGAGCTGATGTTAAGCTCCCACTTTAGGTCCTGGGTTATGGTGGAGCCCAGGAAACGGAAGGACTCCACAGCGTCAACGGGGGAGTCACACATAGTGATAGGGGCAGGTGGGGCTACGTTCTTCCTGAAATCCACAACCATCTTCACTGTCTTTAGAGCATTGAGCTCTAAGTTGTTCACACCGTACCAGGTCACCAGATGGTCAGTCTCATCATTGGACTCATCTCCACCAGAGATGAGTCCAATGAGGGTGGTGTCATCCGCAAACTTCAGGAGTTTGACGGACTGGTGACTGGAGGTGCAGCTGTTGGTGTACAGGCAGAAGAGCAGAGGGGAAAGAACGCAGCCTTGGGGGGAACCGGTGCTGATGGTCCGAGAGGCTGAGACGTGTTTTCCCAGCTTCACGTGCTGCTTCCTATCAGACAGGAAGTCTGCGATCCACTTGCAGGTGGAGTCGGGCACGTGTAGCTGGGAGAGCTTGTCGTGCAGCAGAGACGGGATGATGGTGTTGGAAGCAGAGCTGAAGTCCACAAACAGGATCCTGGCATAGGTTCCTGGGGAGTCCAGATGCTGGAGGATGAAGTGAAGGGCCAAGTTGACTGCGTCGTCTACAGACCTGTTGGCTCTGTAGGCGAACTGCAGGGGGTCCAGGAGTGGGTCAGTGAGGGTTTTTAGGTGGGACAGGACCAGGCGTTCAAAAGACTTAATGACCACAGAGGTCAGGGCGACGGGCCTGTAGTCACTTTGGGTACCTAGCCCTATTTTTAGGCCTGTGCTCAAAAATTGCATACCCATACTAAAAAGAGTGTCTTTCTCTAACTACAAGGTCTATTTGAATAATTGTGATGTTATAATAAAGGTAATACTTGTGAGATTTGTTCAGATGTGTAAATATCAGTGTATTTGTTACTGGTTAAGAGTAAATGAAGATGGCACACAGCTCAAATTGAAAAGTTTCAGGTTTGCCTGACGAAAAAAGCCCTTTTATTGTTATTATTTCTTGAAATGAGGCAGTGGTTACCCTAAAACATCTCCCAAATCATAGCACATGTCAACAGTCTCTATGCAAATTTTGGCTTTGATAAAGTTAAGCAGAAAAAAGTTAGAGAGGTTTTGGTACAGAGAGGTCAGGCGAGGTCAAGTAAAATTGTAATTTTAGAACCAGCTCTTCCATTGTAATTTGATATACTATATAACTATATATTTCACTTGTTTTATCACTAATAGTGTTCAATCTATCCAAATACAGCAGTTTGGCATCATTTTGGCAGCCTGAGTTCTCTCTAAGCCTGTGAACCTTGGATGATTCTCGTCTGAGTTCCAGTCTTCGTGTGTATGTGAGGCTTTCTCAGCCTATGCTTGGTCAATTTCAGTCAATGACACCTCCTTCAACGCGTCAGAGTCTCAAGAAGACAGTCGGAGTAAGATGGTGTTGATTGACAGAATCGTTAGCCAGTAAAAAATTTGCCTTGCCTCGCCGAGCATAAAAACCGATACGCTGAAAGTGAAATCCATTCCCCCCAGTCCCCCATGCTTGTCTGACCCCCCTTTCTTCAGGAAACAGTTTAGAAACACACAGGATATACGTCGAAGCCATATTTGAATCGAAATAAGTGGGGATTTATACGTTCTCCAAGAAAATCTGCTCAAGGTGAGAAGCATTTATGATTATTAGTGGTGGAGCGGTGTGTTCTTCTGGTGCTTGTTGGCTGTATCTTTATAATGGTTTCACGGAGAGAAATTCTGAAGATATCTCTGGATTCTGTGTCGAATTCTCTTGCTTTCTGATGTATTGCTTGTCCGTGTTAGCTTTTAGCTTTGTGTTCGTAGCTTGGGTAGGGTGGGGGGACACAATTTAAAGCTGCAGGGCAAATCAGTGAAATCAATTTTTCTAAAATGAATTCTGTTACATAATTTATTCTTTAATCCAGCCAATATTTTACTTGAAATGAGAAGAACATTTATTTATGTATTTCTATGTATTATTTATAATCCATCCAGTTAAATTTGAAAACTGAGAATAATAATTGTTAAAATATAATTGATGTGTACTTTCTATATTTGATTTGACAGTTGTTTACTACACAGATATTAGACTTCTTATATATATATAAACATCGAACAAAAAGTTCGGAAATTTGTGTTTGGTAGATTATTTCTCTGTTGTAACAATGCTTCCTGGCAATAAATCTTATACCGTTGGAAAGCCTGTTTAGTTCCATTTTCAACGGTGCCCCATTTGTAAGGAACATGCATTTGTGGGATGAGCAGCACAGCTGAGCATGTGGGTTGCGCCCATGAAAAATGTGCCAAATCTTCTCTGCCAATGCCAAACAGCTTATTCTGCTGTTGCTATTGACTCTTGTTTGGTGTTGTTTGGTGGATTGGATGATTGAAATCTATCAGTAACAAGGAAGAAACAAGACATATTGGCAATTTTACAATTTATTCATTTAACAAACTCTAGCACGAACAGCACGCCCAAGCTGATCCCACAAGTGGGTTGAGGTCAGGACTGTTGGCAGGCCATTCCATTCTCTGCCAACAGTCCTGACCTCAACCCCATTGAACACTTGTGGGATCAGCTTGGGCGTGCTGTTCGTGCTAGAGTGACCAACACAACCACGTTGGCTGACTTGCGACAAATCCTGCTTGAGGAGTGGAATGCCATCCCACAGCAGTGTGACCAGGCTGGTGACCAGCATGAGGAGGAGGAGCCAGGCTGTTGTGGCTGTGTATGGTTCTTCCACACGCTACTGAGGCTCCTGACTGTTTGTTAAATGAATAAATTGTAAAATTGCCAATATGTCTTGTTTCTTCCTTGTTACTGATAGACTTCAATCATCCAATCTACCAAACAAGAGTCAATAGCAACAGCAGAATAAGCTGTTTGGCATTGGCAGAGAAGATTTGGCATCTATGTGCAGTTTAAGTGAATGGGGACGATATTGTTGATTGTCAGTGTTCAACCAATCAGATCTTTAGTTTGGCATGTTGGGAGTATTCTTTGACGTGTCAGAGCCCGCTAGTCCCATACTAGCCGTCCCACAACTACGTCACCATTAGTGCAGCGATTGGGTCAGTGGGCAAGCACGTGACTATCGTGAAACGAAACTTAACAGCAGAGGCTTAGTCGGCGTTGATGCACCTCAGCCAATCAAATATGGGCATTCTGACAAGTTTCCTTACTCGAGTACCACACACCATGACACAGGGGGCTGAGACGAGGAAAGAGATTGCAGAGCAGTACGTTTGGCTTGTAAAAGTAAAATCATAAGACGGTCTCCTAAAGAGATGAATGGGCCGCAGCTTGTCATTAAGAGATGATGGTGGGTCCCACAGCCAGACCAGCTGAGAACCACTGTCCTACATGAGCACAGAAAACATTATATTTTCCTGAATTTAAGCTTCTGCATTTTCCAAATGCTCTAGCATTATTCCTCGTAAACCTCATACCGAACGGTTTAATACGAGTACGTACATAGTTACAGCCTTAGAAACGAATAATAGCTGTGGCGCCATCATGTGGTTATAAGGTGGTATTTCAGCTGCATGACAGCAGTGAAGACCTGGGTATAAAATGCACGGCCCGCCACTGCGTTTACATGAACCATGTGTGGGACGGGGACTGACAGGAACAATTTATCTGCACAAGAGAGCTCCCTACTACTACAACTGCAGAGGACATTTTCAGCTCAGGCTCAAACTGCACCATCTTTTCATGAAATCAATTTGAGAAGTTGAAAATTTGGGTCGTGGCTTGTCACTGTTATCAATGAGACGCTCAGTTACAATATAGCTTCCCACCACTTGGTCGCGGTAATGCGTCAGTCAGTTGTTTAACAAGCTCCAATAAAGCAGAAGAAGACATTCAGCCAGCCGCTAGCCTGTAGCGAAAGTTATGAAGGATTCTGTGGATCCCAATTAAATGATGATTGCTTTGCCCTCACATCTAGAATCCCATCTTCTGGAAGTTTCCACCGACAGCACTTTAAAGTTGCAGTGGGGCAAACTGGACCTGTGCTCCTTCTGGATTGCTGTCTCAAAGGAGTACCCCAGTGGCGGGCCGTGCATTTTATACCTGGGCCTTCACTGCTGTCCTGCAGCTGAAACACAGCTACGTTTATTATTTGTTTCGTGTAAAAATGAAGCCAACACCTATAGATCCACTAACTGCAGAGAATATGCCGAGAGTGCGTCTCCTCTCTGCTCTGACTGCAGCTGGGACTGCTGCGCGAGTCCGCCTGTGAGTGCTTTGGGGCGGTGGAGGGGCTCACGGCAGCACCCGCTGCTCGTTCACGACAGGGCAGAACGGTACATGCTTTCACGTCAGAGTCAAAACACCAGAAAAGTCTCCAACAACACCAGAAAAAGTCGCTAGATTTTGCTTTTGCCATGAGGGTTTGGAAAAGTCGCCATATTTAGCGAGAAAGTCGTCAAGTTGCCAACACTGGCACCGGCTAAATATGTCCCCAGAGCAACATTGGACGTAACAATGGTTCCTATCACATATAAAACAAAACAAAAATCCATCTTCATAAAAACAAGTTGTACAAATAATAATATATAAACAAGCATATTAAAGCTACTGCAGATGTAAAAACTAGTGCTGGGAAAGTTAACGCATTAATTAATTAACGCCGCCAATTATGTTATCACGAGTTAACGCATTTTTATTTATTTTTTTATTTTGAAAGTCCGTTGCTCACTGGCAGCGGTGGAGGAAGTCTTCAGACTACGTTGATGCAGCATGTGGGAGAAGTATAGATAAACAAAAGCAAGACAAGCTAACAAATGCTACAGAGAAGTGGATACAAACTGCAGCCAGTTAGTATTGTGGAAGATGTCGGTCTCAGGAACGTTCTCAAGGTGCGTTCGCGTTTGGTGTGACCTTTAGGATTGCAACGAATGACAGCACGTATGAGCCTCAAGAATGAGCTAAGAAAGTTAGCGGACAGATTAACGTGAGACAACATCCAGTTTCTTCAGACGAACATCCGGTTTTCAGAATAAGATGCCAACAAAGTATGAATTATATTCACATTAAGTATAAAACATGCTACCTGCATCTCGTGAGTTAAAGGGAAAATACACCTAAATTGTGCGTAAAGTGTCTTTAGTCTTTGATCGCTGGGTAACCATAATTACCTCGGAGTTACAGCATTATATTGATGAACAGTAGAGCTGCATTCACATGCTCTGACTCTCATGAAGACACACATTTTTGCTGAAATGTGCTGAAACATTTTATTCATGTTGCACAGCAGTGGAACGTTTCAAATACAGTCAGCACACTGAGCACAGATAGTGCAAAAGATATAACTGCTACTGTGTAAAGGGAATACTGCTGTTAAAAAGAACCTGATTTGTTTTACGTGTTTGCAAACCAAATGTTATTGCCCTTTTGTTCATATAGCAGTACTTTTAAAATAAAAGTGCGCAATACACTACTTTTGAATTAATTATTGAACTTTGCCATAACAACTTTATTTCAATTTTATTTACAGTTTATTTTATTTAAAACTTGTTATTTTGAATGTATCTATTTTATTACAACATTATTCATTTATCAAATTTCCATTTTTTTCTCAGTTTTTTTGAGAGTCCCTCCTTTTTTTCTCTAGTAAAATCTAATTATTAGTTATTTTTTGTGTTAAATAAGCCTGGCTTGAGCCTTTAAATTTGTTCTTATAGTAGCTTGATTTGTTCCATGAATTGTTAGGCTGTTGGGCATCTTGTTGCATATGCAGGTTTACATACACATGATAAATAAATGTTTTTGTGATGATCACATTGTATCATGTCATTTATTTGACAAGGTTTGCTTGTTAGACTGTAAATGGATTTGATTTAGTTATTGAATACAAATCAAACCAAGAGTGAGATCAATTAGTTAAACCTGTGAGGAATTAGTTAGAAGTGTTTTTTAGTAGGATTTATAGCACCCCTAGAGGTGAATAGTGAAATGTAGGAAGCATGTGGAATGCCACATTATGCTTGTAAAAACTGTCAAAGTATGTGAAATGTCACCAGAATACTTATCAAGTGTATAATATGTTTACAGTATGTTTACTATAGAAGTGTTGAACCATAAGAGACAATTATTGAATGTATTAATCTATAAAGAATAGTCTATAGGGACAGACAGGGATTTTAAGACAGGCATTTCAGAGACCACCAGGAGGACCACCAGGACCAGAGCAGGAAGTGAGAGCAGAGGGTTAGGGTTAGTGAGAACAGAGGGACGCACGCGCAGAAGGAGCAACAGACCAAAGCCAATAGGTCACAACGAAGGAGATCAGCTGACTGAGGCCAGGAGGAGTCAGCTGGACTTAAGCCAATTGTATTTGAGACAGATATTTTACGAGCTATGAAAGGAGATTCAAAGAAATCATTCTTCCACTTCATCACATTCCATCCTGCAGGTAACAAGCTTCCTGATTGGAGCGTGTGTGAACTCTTTTCCGCGAATCATATTTCTATCGATAGTGTACATAGTGTGATTCACTTTGCAATTGCTTTAACTTCTGTAAAATTAAATACCATTGATCATAATTTGAACCGGCTGAGTGTTTGTCACGGCCGGCAGACGTGAGGCTCTCCCACAGTATCGAGGGGTCCCTGAACCTCAACAAACCAATACATTGTTAATATTTGAATGGGCCCCGGGCCACTTTGTAATTGAAAAGTTGGGCCCTGAGGTCAAAAAGGTTAAGAATCCCTGCAATAGATGTCATGTAAAACACATTGAATGCATATGACAGAAATTATTCATATGAGTAGTAAGCAGAATAATGATGGAAAAATTACAACTACTAATAATAACAGCAGAACCACTTCTGCTGTTATTATAACTTAATTTCTGAATTTATTTGTTTGTATTTCTTTGTGTGTATGGATTACTTGGGTTGTTACCGACATCTGGTGATTGTCATGAAATTTCATGTCAATAGCACCTTTAGAAATATATTTACTGAGAAAAATGGTGACGTGTTCAATACTTATTTTACCCGCTGTATATTAGTGCTGGGCAACGATCACAATTTTCAATCGCATTAAATAATGAATTCAAAAGTAGTGTATTGCCCACTTTTATTTTAAAAGTACTGCTATATGAACAAAAGTGCAATAACATTTGGTTTGCAAACACTTTAAACAAATAAGGTGCTTTTTAACAGCAGTATTCCCTTTACACAGTAGCAGTTAAAATATTTCTTGTATATTATATATATTTTATGAAATCAACACAACAAAAAAAGCAATGTGTGTTGAAATAATATTCGATGAATAATTGAAACCACTATAATTGAATCGAAAATCTTCCCCAGATTGGACTGCTTAGTACTTGTTGTGGAAGTCCCAGATATCAGGAAACTAAACTCTGTCTTGTCTGGTTCATAACAGTCCGGAGGAGCTCCATGGATTTTATCAAGGTGTATTCACTGTGTCTAGCAAGCCACATGTCGGCTGTTTACTACAGCTGTATGAACACAAAATAAACAGATTTTGCTGTGATTTAACTGCAATAAACAGACAAAAAGGGACGCCGAAATAACTACGTAATAATGCCGATTTGTAAAAAGTCTGAATTCAAGTTTTGTTAGTTCTCTCCACAAGACGACAAGAAAATAACTTTTAAAATACTTGTTTTCTCAATGGAGTCTGGATCGATCGGTGCTAGGCTAAGCTAACATTGTAGCAGCTCCATCAACACTCAACATAACGTCATCTAGGCGTAAATACGGCAGCGTCTATTCATTGTTTGTACCATATGGTTTACGCACACACATGTATACACATAGTTTGGTCCGGTCTCCACTAATATGAGGTATTGTAGAGCTCTGGGTGAACACAGGGTACTTCTCAAGTCTCTTAATTGTCGTTTCCTCGCTCCTCGATCCTCGCTTGAACCGGAAGTTGTTTCTGGGCCGCCATATTGACGGCCGTCCCAAAGCTCTAATGTAGCTCGGAGGAGCGAGGAGCGAGGATGGAGGAGGGACCTCGGAGGAGCCAGTGAGGAAGGGGCGAATCCTCCTGATGTTGTAGAGCAGGAATCTGCAGGACCGTGTAACCGATGCAATGTTTGCTGAGAATGGCAGTTGGTCATCCAGGGTCACACCCAGATTCCTCGCAGTCCGAGTTGGCGTCACCACGGTATCATCAATGGTGATGGACAGGTCACGGTGCGGGCAACCCTTCCCCGGGAGGAACAGTAGCTCGGTTTTGTCCAGGTTGAGCTTCAGGTGGTGTGTCGCCATCCACTTCGAGATGTCAGCGAAGCACGCAGCGATGCGTGCCTCCACTTGAGTGTCACCGGGGGGAAATGACAAGACCAGCTGGGTGTCATCGGCATTACAATGGTAAGAGAAGGGCTGGGTGTAGTAGCAGGAACTTTGCTATTTATTTTTTCTTCATCGCAGCTGACTGGAAGACTTTGTACCAGATGTTAGAACCTGGCTGGCTTCTACTTGTTTGCCTCAACGTGCTAGGCTCATAACTGTCATTGTCCGAGTCACTATCATCACTGTTTCTGTCTGCTGCAATTAAATAGATCACTAAAATGTTTACAGCTAGAGACCTGATTCTCATACATTCAATCTCTCATTGTTGTCATCTATGAAATAGTCAGTAGGTTTTAGTTACTAACAATAACAACAGTAATTCTTCTACATATTAGAAGTAGGAGAATAGTGCTTTTTTCAAATGTTATGGAAAAAAAGCAAACAAAGTCCCTGTGAGGACCATTGCTTTTTACAGCGTGGTAAACGAGTCATCGCATCAAACTGTGGAAGAATCGGACAAGCTGTGACAGCCAAGGAACGCACCTGTCCCTCTGTTATAGCCTCACTGAGATAGAAGCTTTATGTAACCTCAGAGTCTGAGTTCATTAAACCTAAAAAGAAATAAACAACAACATGAAGGCTAGAGAGAACCACAGACTCATGTGGAAGCTTTAAAAAGGTTTTACTAGTCTAAAATATTTATCACAACCATACTTATAACTTCGGTAAATATTAAAGAAATACTAAAATTGAGCTGGAGTTGGAGCTTTTTGAAATGTAATGTGATAATACTCCGAAGTTGCCACCAGCAGCTCCAACAGTTCAACAAAGGTTTGAAAAAGTCCAGAATTGCCAAGATGAGACACCATGCCAAGAATTCTTAACTTAACTTTACGCACGTGACATTTGTAACATTTTCTCTGACGACACTAAACAAAAGCTATTTGAAATCCAAGATGACTGACAGTCACCTCTATGATGTAGTGCGACCTCCTCTACAAGACCTGACCTGACAGCAATTCTTCATTCCAAGTCCCAGCATCACCCTTGCAATCTAGAGTGATATTTACTGCTGTGTGAATTTAATAGTGATAGAAACATCTGAAAATATCTGCTATGCAACAAGTGTACAGCACAAAGTGCTTAAAACACTATCATTAAGATATTTTAAATTAAAAGGCTCATGGCCAGGATTTTATACTTACTTTATACTCCATGGCTCCCGGAATTTTAAGGATTCAAAAACACAGCGCTAACAGCACTAAAAGTGCAAACAATGGCAGCAGTGCTGACAGAGCTAACAGTGTTAACCTGAAAGGGAACCGGAGGGTGGGCGTTACACTTCAGCCTTACTTAGCATTTATTGTATTCATACTAGCTTGTTGCATTTATTGTATTCATATTAGTTTGTGGCACTTATTGCATTCGTTTGTTTCTGCACTGTACGTTGGCTCTGGTTTATGCTCTTAGATGCTTGTTTGAAAAAAAGGAAGTGCACTTATGACTTCTGGTGACTAGTAGTTCTCTTGAAAACCGATGTTGAATTCACTTATTGTAAGTCGCTTTGGATAAAAGCGTCTGCTAAATGACTGTGATGTAAAGCCATGACACTGTCGGTCAGGATGGCTTTATCAGCTGTCACCACCGTATGAGCGCAGTGCAGAGGGGGCACCAACATCCATGCACTAAAAGGCACTTACGGCTGGCCCAGGACAGAGAAGCTCTGATTACAACAGAGAAAGCGACTTCATTCTCTGCCCAGGTAGCCGCTACTGTACTACATCTTTACATAGCAAATAGTTGTTTGCTGCTATAGTAATGTCTTGAATATCGAATTTAGCACCTTTAAGTGTGTGTTCCTGTTCTAACCTCCTCCAAGACATCCTCCAATAAGAAGACGTAGAAAAAAAACTGTGATAGAGTCAGATTCTCACATTACTGACATTTAAATCAGGTACATCACACACACAAACACACACACAGAGTACTTGGCGGTTCATGGTGACTCAGCGCGTCTGTGGGCGGAGCATCTGAGTCACCCTCAACCACAGAGCCAATAATACATTACTCCATCCGTGCACATCTCCATCATCCCTCCCTCTTCCCTTCATCAGGTTCAAAACTGAATTCAAAATTGATTAAAAAAATTATTTTCTAGTCAGATCTATTCAGTTTGTTGTTGGTTTTGAAACAAACATGGTTATTTTCCTCAGTAAACAAACAAAGTTTGGTTGCATAACACATTAGCTCTGAACATTACTTCATGTAATCTGACTATTCTTTGCTCCAGTCGTTCATTCATTGAGTTGAATGAATAATTTCCATTTATTCATTGTTATCATTTGTTCAAACAAATCCACTCTGAGCATGCACTAAGGTGAAAAGTGGGTAAAAAATGCTCATTCACATAAACAACATACACATACTCAAATCTCTGATTGGTTGAATAAATAATTTGTCCAGTTTATGAATATTTACAGATGTGTTTTACAGTCTTCTGTCATCCTTGTCTTTTTACTTTCTACCTCTGTTTTTGTTTCTAGTCAGCATAGCAACATCAAATCCAAACACCAAACAAAGACACAGCTCAAAACTTTCACCGTGTGTGTGTGGTTATGTAAGAGCTAGTAACTCTTTAGAGACATCAACAGAGAATAAGAGAGAGAGTGAAGGAGAGTGAGGTTAAGCAGACCAATTAGAGGGCTTTGTCTCAACACCTGCTCTGCTGAAGACACTTTGAAGCAAACCACTGAGACAGATGTGAAATTCATGTTATTTGGGATGGATGATAGCAGTGGGACAGATTCCCATATACTCTTTGGACCCTGTCCTACGTAGGACTTTTTTTTGGCTTCTGCTCAAAAATACTATACCCATACTCAAAGGGGCCTTACTCTCTAACTACAAGGTCTATTTGAATAATTTCAATGGATTAATAACACAGAAGGGTTTGCTCATATGAATTGTGTACATATTGTGTATATGTTACTGGTTAATAGCAGTTGAAGATGGAACACAGCTCCACTTTTGAAAATGTCAGGTTCGTATGGTGAAAAAGCACTATTATTCATAATACTATATTAAATGAGGCTCAGTAAAGCTTTTTTTTTTTTTTTTTATAACTTAAATAACGATATATTTCACTTCCTTTATACTTGTACATGCACAATCTATCACATACAGCAGTTTGGAATCATTTTGGAGAGCTAGAACCGTCTCCAAAAGCCTCTTGGCCCGCCGACCCACGGCTCCATGCGCTATAGCGTGTGTGTGTTGGGCCATTGCTGAGCCTTTGGTTGGTCGATTTCTTTCTATGACATCTCTAAACACGTGTTTGGATCTGGCCAATGCAGTGGTGTCAACGGAATTGTATTCGAGAGGATCATTTTCCAGAAAATCACGATTTACGCAGCCGAGACCCTGCGTAAAAGCACGAGCCTACTTGATGTGAAACATGGTCCCCGGGCTTAGTTGACCCCCCCTTCGTTCAGGGAAAACTTTATTAGACTGTAAACAGATGGCAAATGGCGATTCAGCTGTCGCAATGGAGTTATGAGGACGACTTTAATAATTTTTCTTCGAAATGGTGAGTCCAAAACCAGAATTCTTCAGCGGTGTGACTGGCTGCTGGGGGTGCTCTTTCCCAGCTAACGTTTTGAACGATTTGCCAGAGAGTAGATCCGAAGTGTACAATAGAAGCCGGGTGGAATGCTATTGTTGCTAACTAGGTAGCATTAGCTTGGAAGCTAAACGATCGTCTTTCTGTAGACCTTTTCGGTTGCGTATCTCGGGAAAATTAACGCGAAAAAGTGACGATATTTAGCACGAGGCTAGGAAGTTGGTCGTAGATCGTGTTTTATTGTGTTTACAGTGTGTAAAGTGTTACACATGGTTCTGTTAATCAGAAGTTGTTCGTTAAAACGGTATGCTGCATGATTGTTGATTTTATATATTTGTTACTGAAAATTGCTTTCTTCGGTACCGGCTCGGTTCTGCTCGGCCCACTAGAGGACCAATTGGTCCTCGCTCGGGCCCAAAGGGTTTTAAGCCAGTCATCGGACTACTGATGTAGTCCTGATAACAGAGAACCGAGTTGGTTGTGTGAGAGTTACAAACTGTGCATTACAGCACTATAATGACTAATGACCAATTACCTTCAGTGGTAATTGTCACATGAGGCATCCATGTTTGTTAGGTCTGGTACTGTTAGCGCGAAGTTGGATATAGAGATTTCAGGAAAAAAACAGAGAAATTACTTCTTCGATACTGATGGTGAATGGTAAATGGACTTGTACTTGTATAGCACCTTTATAGTCTTCCGACCACTCAAAGTGCTTTTACACTAATATGTCATTCACCCATTTATACACTGATGACATGCAGGGTGCCACCTGCCCATCAGGACCAACTAATCATTCACACCCATTCACACACCGATGGCACAGCCTTCGGGAGCATTTTGGGGTTAAATGTCTTGCTCAAGGATACGTCAACATGGTCGAACCGCTGATCTTCTGATTGAGGGATGACCCGCTCTAACTTCTGAGCCACAGTCGCCCCACTGATGTGAACTCTGTGTACCAGCTGGAAACTATCGTAATTATGGGGTCTCTGAAATTACTTGAATGGGTCTTACAATTTGTAGTCCTTTAAATAATATTTTTATATTTTCATCATAAAGGAAGGTTTGTAGTCATACAAGCACCGCTTATTTACAGTTTGTAGTCCTAAAAGAAGTAGGCATTTACATGTTGTAATCCTAAAAGTACATAGTAAGTTTAAAGACCTAAAAATATGTAAGTATATTTATTTTTCTAGTTCTTAGGTTTTAGTCATCATAAAAGTTTGTAGTCCTAAAAGATGAGAGTGTTTATATTTTGTAGTCCTACAAGCACCAAAAATATTCACGCTTCGTAATCCGAAGGCTGCATTCATGCCGGCAGAAGGCTATATAAATGCAGGTCCATTTACCATTACTGCTAACCTTGCAGTCACTATAGATGAATAGCCTAAAGTGGCAACTTTACTAACCTTTTGTAATGATTCTCTGGTGGTTCTTCCGGGCCCATGGGTTGGTCTGTTACGTAGATTAGCTACATTCTCCTGGCTTCATCGTTCACTGTGCTGGCCTTGACAATAAGCCACTTCTGTGTCAGGTACTTCTGCATCGGTTGCTTTGGGTCTCTGTCAGCTACCATGATTTTGATTTTCTTGAACTCATTGAAACTCTGGTTGGAAGCCTGCAAATTGGTCCAACCACCATTACTTACGGCCGGATTCTAGCCGTGGGTCTGGCTGTTGTACTGGTTCAAGCGCGATCCCTCCTCTTGCTCTTCTTTCTCGCTGTTCGAGATGTCTTTCTGCCGTGCCTTCTCTGTTTCTTTGGCAAACTTATAGGCTGCCTTTTCCAGGCATTGCAGCATGACATTGTGTGTAATAGCCAAAAAGGCTGCTCTAAAATTGTCAGCTCTGTGTGGGCCGCGAGTGAGGTGTAGGTCAGGGCCATCAGAAAATTAGCCCACTCTCCCACCGTGGCGCTAAACTTCAATTCTTGTATTTCCCAGATCCGGTCCAACCAGATTTCTGGTATAATGTAGCTTCTCTGATCAACTTCTAGTGCATAGCCTTTCCTCCCGTCCTTAGTGACCATGGGACCATAGCGGGCATCTCGAGCCATTTTCTGAGAAGTTGAGCTCCCCAATTTTAGATCCTTTATCCCGTCTGGTGCCTCGTACTCGACTGAAATCAGGCCCTGCTCTTCATCCATCCCCTCCGATTCTTCACTTTCAGCTCCATATTCATATTCCCCCGTCCTCCTGTTCTGAGGAGGTGGCACCGTGTGCATGTCTCCATACCCTGCCTCAGGAGCCAGGACCACCGTGGTCTCTTCCATCATGTACAGCTCCCGTCTTAGTGTTGTCGACAGGTGCCACTGGAGACTTTGTCGTCTTCTTTTGGGGTGAGGGAGTTTTATAGCTAAAGGCTCTGGCTTCAATTCTACTTTTGGAGATATTAGGAACCATAAGTAACCCTGCATTCTGGGAGTGTAGTATTCTAGTTAGATAAGCTCTTTAGGATATCAGTGTGCCTGACAATTAAGGGCTTTGTAGGAGAGGAGAAAGATTTAAAATTCTATTCTGGATTTTACAGGGAGCCAGTGCAGAGAAGTTAATAGAGGAGAGATATGATATCTTTTCTCTTGTCAGTACACGTGCCGCTGCATTCTGGATACTTTGTCTGAAGGGAAGTACTGTAACAGCCTGATAATAAAGCATTGCAATAATCCAGCCTAGTGATGAAATGCATGGAATTTATTTTCTATATCGTTTTGAGACAGGATGTTCCTGCAATGTAGGTAGTGTTTAAAGTTTGTTTTATGTGTGTGTTAAAGGATATATTCTGATCGAACAATAACTCAGAGATTCCTTATGGTGATGCTGGAGGTCATCTAGAGAAGCTATATCTTTAGATAATGTGTTTCAGTTAGTGATAATCCCTGTTGGGCTGCAGCTATAGTTTTAAGAATATCTTGGTAGACTATGTGAGATTCTTCCAGATTGATGGAACATTTCCTTTCAAGTTTTCGTGATGTTTGTGACCATGGAGCTAACCTTCTTTGTTTTACTAGGGGTTCAAGTCCCGAAGCGGTGCAAAACCCTATGGTTTTTGTGATGATTTAGTAGGATTCAAACCCTGAAGTAGTAGAACCCTGTTGGGTTTGTGCAAGTTTATTAGGGTTCAAACACCTACGGTGTAGAACCCTTCAGACTTTGTGTTGGTTTGTTATTGTAAGGGCACAATAGTTGATACCGCGTACGATGATGTCATAGGTTGTGTGACAATTAGCCATTTTAGGCACTTTACAGGTATTCTAATCTTTTTCGAAACCTCTCTCAAATTTTGTCATCAGAATCTCAAGATCTTAACAATGTTAAATTGGAGCATTGGACTGAAGATTTCTGAGCTGAAAACATGTACTCCAACAACAGGCACTGACAATCGTCGTCAACCCTCATCTATTCACTAACATCTTTATTTTTAATAAACATAATCATCAGAGAGCAGTAACACAGAGCAACAACAAAATAGCAAAAACACCAATACAGCTCTGAGTGTGTGTTGAGGTGTGGGTGGAGGGGGTATTAGTCACCAAAAATGGCACAGAGTTTCTCTCTCTCAGTAAGTGGGTCACTCCATCTGGATCAGAATATAGAAAAACCATAACACAATGTTTTCTACCAAATTGTTTAAAACAAAAAAGCACTTGATTCTAACCAGTCTGAAGTCAGTACCATGAAAAATGGTAAAACTGAGCTAATCAGTTGGTTGGATCATTTGCTACTCTTTTAGATTTGCTCTAAATCAACTTTACTACCAACCCAAATACATGATTATATCCCTTAAATGTTTACCTTAACTCCAGATGAATTCTTCATGAAAATACACAGGTGCTTCAAACACACAAGAGTTAGTTTAAGTAAAGTTTTTGAAGGGTGTATTCATGGACTTTATTATTGATTAAGAGTTTGTTTTTTAAATGTGCAGGCACAAGAAAAAACGTATGATGACGGAGAGTCTATTAAAGCTGGACTGCAGTTAATTATTAAAGGTATGTTCATGTATTTATTAAGACTAAGGAATTTCATACACCTATTAACTGAAATATAATGTGTTTTGAGATTAAGATATTTAATAGTGAGCTTTGTCCTCCTGACACTTGATCCAGTTTATCTGTTAGTCAGCATCAATTCTGAAATATTGATCTAAAATGTAATGTTTATATTTATACATCTTAACTCACGGTCTACTTATTGTCTTTCTAGGTGGACTAAATTTGTTTAACTTGATTTTGGAATTTGTTTCCAAGATCAAGGATGAACTGCTCAAAGTCTGTCAGTAAATTTTAATTATATTTACCTTCCCCTCAAACCTGGAACTGCCTCAATAAATTCTTTAATGTGCTGCCTGGCAGATGTCAAAAGCTGTCTCGCTACATTTTCTATGCCTCAATGAAGGTAAAACAGAGATCATGGTAATAAATCCCTCTCGCCTTTCAGCTGCTATACCGGACAATCCCTCATTGTGTCTTGGCCCCATGACAACCCACTGCAAATTCCATGTAAAAAATCTGAGTGTGATTTTAGACTCATCTTTTATATTAGACCTCCAAGTTGCATCCGTGGTCAAAGTCAGCTTCTTTCAGCTAAGACTCTTAGCTAAAGTCAAAGCCTTTCTATCCTCAAAAGACCTGGAGAAAGTTATTCATGCTTTTATCACCTCCAGGCTGGACTACTGTAATTCTTTGTATGCTGGAATAGGCAAACAACTTCTATCACGCCTTCAGTTGGTGCAGAACTCAGCAGTGAGACTTTTAACTGGTACACGCAGGCGTGAACACATTTCACAGATTTTAAAATCCCTTCATTGGCTACCTGTAGAGTACATAATTCATTTTAAAATGTTATTTGTTTTTAAGTGTTTAAATGGCGCCGCCCCAGTCTATCTGTCTGACCTGCTGCAGCCATATACCCAAACTCGCTCACTAAGATCTCTCGGCCAACAGCTTTTAGTTGTTCTGAAAACAAAAATGACAACCCGGGCCGACCGGTCCTTCTCTGTTGCTGCCCCTAAGCTCTGGAACAACCTTCCCCTTCACGTTAGGTTGTCATCCACCTTACCAATGTTTAAAAGTCGTTTAAAAACCCAGTTATTTTCCCTGGCCTATCACCTTTGATTTTAACATGGCACTTTTGTGTGATTTGTGTCAGTTAGTCTTGATTTTAATGTTACTTACTGTTATTAATCCAGTCTTTGTTTGTACGACTGTGTATCTACTGTATGTGCAGCACTTTGGGCAACTTTTGTTGTATTTTAAAATGTGCTATACAAATAAACTTTGATTGATTGATTGATTGATTGATATTTGGTGAAAGGTTTGTCTACTGGCCTTGAAATCACCACAATGTAAGCATTTACATTTTGCCTTCAAACTCCTGATCTGTCAGAGTTAGAGGCTAAATGTTTAATTTGTCTGGATTACTTTGTCAATACTGGTGAATCTTCCACAATTGGCAACACTGTTATGTGAAATACCATGTAGTTCTTCAACACCACTCAATGAAACATCCCGTATGCTGTGAAAAAATAAGAAATGTCACTGAAAACCAAAGTTTCAAAGTTAACCAAAATTTAAAAAAAAATGTATGGAGCTTTCAACCACATCTCTCAAAACCAGCAGGATGACTTTTAACAGGTTTATTAAAGTCAAAAAACACGTTTGATTGATCCAAAGTCCACTGACTGGTGATGCTCAAATATTTTTGGAAGGTAAGACTGGGAGATGTGTTTGACAAAATGAATTCCGGGAAATGTCAAATTACTGTTTCCAAGGTCAAGAATCAACTCAAGTTCACTGTTTTCCCTTAAGATGAATAAGAACAGGGCTGCACGGTGGTGTAGTGGCTAGCACTGTCACATCACAGCAAGAGGGGCCCCAATCCCGGGCGGTCCTTCTGTGTGGAGTTTGCACGTTCTCCCCGTGGCAGTGTGGGTTCCCTCCGGCTTCCTCCCACAGTCCAAAGACATGCAGCTTAGGTTATTTGGAGACTTTGTGAGGACAGCTGTGTTCCAACAAGCACCAGGGTGAGTTATAACAATGACAAACCCTGGTTTACAGCGGAACTCAGACAACTCAGTGAGAGACGCTAAACCAGTGGTTCTCAACTGGTCTGGCTGCGGGACCCACCATCACCCTCTCTGGTGTCTTCAATTGATAACCAATGCGGTCCGGCGGCCCACAGGTGCAAAACTGAAAGTTTTTTGCGACCCTCGAGGTGGCGCTCGCATGGTTAAGAATCACTGATCTATTGCACTTCTGTCTATCCTGGGAGAGGGATCCCTCCTCTGTTGCTCTCCCTAAGGCACATGTGTCAAATTCAAGGCCCGCGGGCCGTGTCCGGCCCGTCAATTCATTTTATGTGGCCCGCAAATCCACCAGCAAAAAAATAAATAAAAAATTAAAAAAGTAAAAGTTAGACTTGATAATAAAAATATCCCTATGGTCAAAATTATCTCAACCTAAAGACTAGATTGCGTAAAACAGCGAAACCTCGGCTCTGGATCAACTTGAGTAATGTCATTTGTCTTTTCTTAATAAAGTGTTTATTATTACATTACGCGCTTACAGACATTTTTATTATTTAAAAGGGTAAAATAGAAAAAATAGAATTTTTTTTTAAAAGCGATGACAATCATTAAACAGGTTGGCGACAATAGTTTGTGCAGGGTGCTTCGATGCATCGTTGATATGTTTTAACAAAATCCGACACCATAATGTCTTTGCTTATAACATCGTCTCTGTAGCTAGATAGCACATCTTTGTAAGATAGTCCACAGGATCTGTGGCAGAAGTAATACACGAACACATTGTCTGCACATATTAGATAATTCATGTTGAAGTTGACGGTTGTGGTAAAGGATATTATTTATGCCGCGTTGATTTTCCAGGAATCGTAGGATGGTCTTGGGATGAAACTCAAAATCAGGGCTATATCCAAAAGAGTCAAAAAAGCTGGCATTACCCCCTTCTTCCAGGGCGAGAGCTAACCAGTGTTCTCCTGGCAGATGCTGTGGGTGGGTGTTAACAATATAATAAGAGAGCAAAAAGGGTGGCTGAGTGGGTAATCCATCAAAGGCCCAAATGCATCACCCAGTAGACGGTCCATGAGTGTCTCAAGCTCATGAGTGAAGTAGTCCACCAGCACTTGACGCTTTGAGTTAATTTGTACTTTGGGCTGTGAGGTCAATTTGACAACCTGATAAAAACACAAATCAAATCTCTGCAAGAAATATAACCAAACGTGTTGAGATATGAGGTTTCTGTTTCTGTCATTAGCATTGGTCTAAATGCAGCGCATTAGCATCCAGTTTTACTGCACTATAAATCCTCTTCACGCTCATCTATAATTCAGGGGGGTGCTTTTTTTCCCAGGATTCTTGGATTCTTTTACTTGAATCCAAATGTTTTCCCCCACTTTACGTCTATGTCCTGTGGAGAAAAAATGAATTTAACCTTCTGGCCGATCTTCCTCCAGAATACAGAAAACCAGTAGTCCAACCCAAAATAACAGAAAAGAGAAGAATCAGATTGATGATATTGAAATTTGATTCTGATAAAAGATGCAAAAAAACTAAACAAAAAAATTATTTATTGTCGTTCTGCAACACAGGGGTGCACAAAGAAATTTAGTTGGAGCCCATTTGTAACACAACAAACACATGGCAAACAATACAAAACAAAAACAGTAGTACATTCCTGTAGCGCACTTTTTGAATTTGCATCATAAGGAATGTAATATGGAAAGACACTTCTCGATAGGATGGAGAGTTTTAGTTTTTTTCTATCTTTTGCACAAGAAAAGTGATTACCTAATGTACACATGATAAGATATGGCTCTAATATTAAGTGCACACAGGTTTTTAAGTCAGTTATCAGTCATGTGATCAGTACAAGAAAATAACAATGGATGATCAAATATGGCCATGGAAGATGATTTATATATAAATCATAAATCGAATAAATGATGTGCACAAGATAATAAGTTGTGAGCAATAGAAGTTAATACAATATTGTGCACACACAAGATATTAACTTTTAACCAATTGGCCAATTATCTAAGATAAAAAAACATATTTTTCGTTGTTGATGTTGTCTGCTTACAGACAGATTTAATAACCAAAATGTGGCAATCAAATTTGTAAATTGAGGAAATAATAAATAGATACTTTTACACCCTGGATCCTGTAATTAAAAACACGTCAGGTTAATAATAATCTTTTCCAAAATGATTGTTTTACAAATCAAACCCTGATGCTTTTTCTTCTTCATTAAGCCCCTGGGAGCAGATCAGAGTCAAATCAAAATGGATGTTTTAAAGAATCACTCTCAAAAACGCTCCAACATCCTCCTGCTCAGTGTTACAGAGCTGTGAGTCACTCCACTCAAGGAACCCAGCGAGGGATGAAAGTTGTATTAGTGCCGGTTAATTCGTCCTGACAGTTGGAAATGTTAAATCCTGCAGGGGGCTCAGCTTAGCGTGCTCACTTTCTGCCTAAGTAGGTTAGATACAAACCAGTATGATCAATCTGCAGACACTATATAAATCCATGCAGCTGAGCCAAACACCAGCTGGAAACTCTTGTGAGGAGGAAACAGAAGGAAAGTGAAGGAGTAGAACCAATGGTACCACAGAGCCCTGGAGCAACCAGCTAGTGGTGGAATGTAACTAATTACTCAAGTACAGCATTTAAGTACCATTTTGAGGTACTTCTTCTTTACTTGAATAGTGTCATTTTATGCTCAGATCAATATTTTACAAAGAAAACATGTGATTAGTACATCAGATATGATTCTGTTTTATAGATTTAACCTCCCACAAGTATATAAAGCATTTAAAATTAGCTCCATCTCAACCAGCTTTACATTACATGTTAATGCTTTAAATGTTAATGCATCCACAATAATGGTGCAGTAGTATAATGATGACAGGGCCCGTTCTGACAAACAAATACAATCTTTCTGAGTACATTTATCTGATAATACTTTTGTACTTTTACTCAAAATTAACTAAGTGTTAATATCACTGCCTATTTTGCTTGCTTGCAAATGAACATTGCAAATTCATTGGCCAAACACACACACACATAAGGCAAAACTCCACAAATATCCTGCAAAATGACTACATTCAACACAATGCTATGTCTTCTCAGAATGTTCTGTGTTAAAATGACACACACCATCATATGAATAGATATTTTCTAATGTAAAACACTACTATAAATGTAAAACACTAGTATGAATGCAACATCAGGGAATTGTGTCTTTTGGATTATCAGTATAACACTTTGTTGTAAAATGTTTTTGTATAATGTTTTTATACTCAAATATATCACATTCTAATGATATACAATGTTATTAGAATCTTATCTTATCATTTATTTATCAAAATACTGTATACATCCCAACAAACACAGGTCAGATGTGTAAAGTGTTAGAAACAATAGAAAAAATTAAATAAAAAGGCTCCATCCAGTCTTCTGTTTGGGTGGGGTCACACAATACCACAGGCAATGTTCTCCCTGGCCAAACATAAATGAAACATGCTTTTCATTTACAGTACTATGGTCCACTTGCAAGATACTGCAGTAATCATTGTGTAAGGTATTTTACATTAGATATGCATTACTACTAGAGAGAAGATTTCTTACTTTACAGAGTAAGTAATCTGAACCTGCTCAAATTCAGTTGTACTCTCTGCCAGCCTCCCTCATCATTAGACTGTGGTCCAAGTGACTTGAATCTCAGAGATTATGGCTTTCCTTGGTCAGTGTTAGTGTAATAATTGTACCAGGGTTAGTGTAAACAATAAAAAAACTGTATACCACTTTTTTTTCTCTAATGATCTATTGTGTTCTGTTAAATGAAGCATCTCAAAATCAATACTTTCCTGTTTCAGGTTGAGCCCAATTTTTTAGGGGAAATCTCACATCAGCATATTATGTGCATCATCATTGCATGCAGTGAGTAACAGTACAACCACAGCAAGTGCCTGTAGAAGTAGATTAATACATATACAGAATGAGCATGGTGTTACGATCCCTGTCTGACCCGTTGGTGTGTTAACCTCTGTTTCCCCCCGATCTCCTCTCCTCATGTGTCTGTCATTCCCCTGTTTGTTATTGTATGCCATGTGCTCGGTGTTTGTTTTCTCGGCCTGCCTCCAGACACCTCCCATGGCCACACCCCTGATTGGTGCACAGCTGCGGACAATCTGGCTTGTTACCACCTGCAGTTGGACACACTGGATCCTGATCCCACTGATCCTACCTGGCCAGTATATCAACCCTGGTCCTGCAGGCCTGGGTTGTCAGTCTGTACCATCTTCTGCCTTGGATTGACTGGGCGGCAGGGAGGATTGCCGCATGGAGCCCATACTGTCATGCTAACTGCCTAAGATCTGCGCTGCCCCCTGGAGGTCACCCCCAGGGTTTACCCGCTCCTCCGCCAGATCTCGCCTCCATACCCACCGCCTACCATGACATCGGGGAGGTGTTTAGCAAGGCTCGGGCTCTCTCCTTACCACCTCACCGACCCTACGACTGTGCTATTGACCTCCACCCTGGCGCTTCATTCCCTTCCAGTCGGTTATATAAGCTGTCCAGACCAGAGAAGGCGTCCATGGAGGAGTACATCTCACAGTCTCTAAAAGCTGGAATCATTCGTCGGTCGATCTGCCTGCCCTCCGGTGTCGATCCACAGGAATCACACCGTCGATCCGGCCTGCAATCCTGTGTCGGACCACGGGTTCCACACAGCCATTCCTGTCATCTGTCCGGTAGAAAATAAAATCTGTTTGTACCGGATTCTGTGTCCTGTGGTTGCTGTTGGGTCCTGATCCTGAACTCCCGTGACACATGGGATATACAGTATATCCTGTATATCCCATTCTGTATATTCTGCAATATACAGGATGAACCGATACATCAGGGGTGTAGGATAACAGAAGGGTTTATATACACAATGATGGTCAGACAGTCAGAGAGACAGAAGTTGGAGGAAAAGGCCCTGCAGCTGCTCTGCTGCATGAAATTACAGAGAAAAACAAGGAATGGGAAATTTATGCTGCTGCCTCTTTGTGTTCACACTGTGAGAGAGCAAGCTGAGCGGAAACTGATCAGATCTGATCAGAGCCACGTTCAGGACGAGGCCAACGGTGCAGGGCTGACTCTGAGTTAGTGTGTGTGTGTTTGTGTTGGGGGGTGCACGTTCACGGAGCCATAAACTAATTTCCAGAGTCGTGGTCACAGCTCGTCTAAAAATAAAAACGTCTCACATATTATATTTTCAAACTGGAGGTCAGAATCAGAATCAACAGCAGCTTTCAGTTCTTTACAGGACCTATCCAGCATTTTTCAGTTTTGCTAAAAAAATACACAATTGTTTTGTTTCTTGTTGTTTAACAGGCTGACTTTCATGTTATTATATTCCTTTGTGCATAAATCTGTATATTGTTTATACATTTTGTATCTACATTCTTTTTGTCTTCTTTCAATCTCTCATATTCTCATATTTTATACATTAATTTTCAATATAAATCCATTTTTCTAAATTCATTATGGAAATCTGAAAATATCTAACTGTTTTCATACTTGTGTGTTTCATTCTGGACATCAAAGGTCATAGCGGAGCAGCTCAGCAGACTAAACTGACTAATTAGTCAGTCAAGGTTGAAAAAAAAAAAAAAACTTCAGGCAAAAAGCCAAAAACAAATAGTTGCTCATCATCATTAATTAGGTCAGATCACCAAGATCATGACAACACACCAATAAAGCTTCAGAAAAAAAGAAAGATGACACAAAGCTGAGAGAGACTGAGATACAACCAAAGAAATAGAATAAGATTAGAACAGACATAGAACTGTTTGTTCTGGTTGTTAGACTTGGTAAAAAAAAAATTGTGATTGTTGTTAGTCGTTATGGTGACAACACCCATCAGTGGGGCTGTAGCGTGTGTCACACTCACTTGTCTAAGAACTCCATTTTGGCCTACCGTCCACATTAAGTGAGCATTTTCCTTTTGTCAGTATTTTATTGATGCCATCATGCAGCAATCCTCAAGTCCTCTCCAGCAGCAAGGCAGTGGAGACAGTGCACAAAAGACCCTCTCCATGCTTTGAATTAGTCCACTGTTCGCTTGGTCGTACTGCATAACCTCATACGGTAGTTAGCCTGCTACGATAGTTAATGGCAACTATCGATTAATAATAATAATAATAGATTTTGGGCTACACAAATAAATTGAATTGAATTGACTTGACTTAATGTGAGCAGCAGTCCACAACAACCAATCAGAAAAAAGTCAAATCACAAACAGAAAATCATCCTATAACATATACAGAAAATGAGAGAACCAGTCACTGGTCACTTTTTCTGATAGGCTATTGTCCACTGTGGCTCCAGTTTAATGTCTGAGGAAGTTCAATGAATGAAAGTTGCTTTGTCAGGAAACCTAATAAAGTTCATTCATCATCTTTTGTAGATGGAAATAAAAAAACATGTGACGTGGTCATTTCTTTCATCCAGCAGCCGTCTTATGTTGACTTTTTATCACCTTTACTTTAGTTTGTGCAGCTTGTCCTGTAGCAGATTAATGTTCCAGAATTAAAGTTGACAAATCCTAAACAAACGACTGACTGACATAGATGAGTGTGTGTGTGTGTGTGTGTGTGTGTGTGTGTGTGTGTGTGTGTGTGTGTGTGTGTGTGTGTGTGTGTGTGTGTGTGTGTGTGTGTGTGTGTGTGTGTGTGTGTGTGTGTGTGTGTGTGTGTGTGTGTGTGTGTGTGTGTGTGTGTGTGTGTGTGTTGTTGATATACATATTCAGTGTTGATTTGTTACACTGTGTGTAGCTTCAGATTATTACTAGCCACAAGGCTTAGGGTGACACACACACAAACACACATGAATTATTTATTATTTTTGTTCACATATATTTACATTAAAGGAGCAATATACAACATTTTACAACATGATGTTTGCTGCTATATTGATATAGCAGCAAAAATCAATTGGCTATGTAAGGATATGGTGGAGTAATGTCTACCTGAGTAGAGAATTAAGTTTCCCTCCCTCTCTGTGTGCTGTTATCAGAGCTTCTCCTTGCTTTGTTCACATAGCCCAGCCGTGCGTGCCTATAGTGTATGTTAGTGCATGCAAGAGTGCCCCACTGGTTAACTCACGGCCGCCACTCTGCACTGCTGATACAGCTGATAAAAATACATATATAGATATCTATATTCAATAATTCAATAATGTTTAGTAATTTTAACAGTTTGTATGAACACAGCAGCTATGATCGGTACACAAAATACTTTCCAGATCTAAAACATGTATAAAAAACTTCAATACATCTGTAATTTCATTGAAAATATCTAGTATGATTGTGTTGAGGTGCTTTGTGGGATATTCAGTCTGTGTGTTGGAGTCACATTTTGCTTTCTGCTCCTTCATCGACAAACTTCCTCATCACATCAGGCAGGAATTAAATTGTCAGACGTTACTCAAACCAACACACCTCTGCTGTGTTAATGCTGAGCCACACACACACACACACACACACATACATAGAGGAGGTGAAACCATGTTGTTATGGTTGTGTAACAACAACGCCCTTTAACTCCAGAGGAGTGATGTCACATGGTCACCACCCGGGTGTACGTCATGTTGACATCGACAGACAGAAACACAGACAGAATAACAGGTTTCTGTTTACAAAGATGATAAATAAACTGACACACACTGAAGATCATAATCCATGTGGTTTTCAACCAGCACTAGAAAGTCATGGAAGACAAGATAGCTGTATTTCCAAACTGTGATGGATTTGTGAGGCTAGATTAAAGAGCTAGCAGAGACAGATTTAAAAAAAGATCAACTTTCAGTCTAGCAAATAATTAAATCTAATAATTAACAATTATAATGAAATTGATTTATTGGACTTTACATAATTATGGTAATATAACAAAAGTAGAAACATAATTGCTATGTAGACTTATGTATTGCTAAAATACAGAGCAGAGACTTTAGGATAGATTAACTGATTTGATTCATGCTCAGTTCAGAGTATACTTAATGTTGAGCACAAATTTCTATTTCGTGTGTAAATTCTATGTAATTGCAGAGCACAAATCATGTAATTTTGAAGCATTAATTAAATAATTGTAGAGCACAAATTCTGGAGCAAGAATAACTTTTACGTTGTTAAAAATGGAATCAGCGTCTGCAAAGTTGTGATTTGGACTGTTTAACGTGTGAGTCGAGAGTGGAGCCTCATAACGTGGCCCAGTATAAAAGAAGTACAAAGAACAGGTCACAGCAGATAGATAGAAAGAGAGAAAGAGAAAAGAGTGATAGAGAGAAAGAGAGAGATAGATTCATTTTTAAAAACCTTTATAATAAAAACATTATTCTCATGACAATAATTAGAACAACACAACAAACATCGACTCTTCAAACTGTACCTAAAAGGAGTGTTGAATATTAAGTTGTCTCCAGCCACACAACAAATTGCATCTTTATAGCACCATTTTCCAATAAAATCATCCATGTTGTTCATTCTTTTAAAAAATCTAAAATCAACCCAAACTCTGCCTTTGACCAATGAGATGAAAACAGGAAGTACTCGCTGCGATAAAGTCCAGAATAAAAGCACACAGCTCTCCTTCGGCTCTCTTTATTGTCTCTGAGTGTTTATTGTCCTGTAGCAAAGCGCAGAACATGAATAACCCTGCTCTGCCCATTCTTCTTCTCCAGGCCAAAGAAGAACGTCCATTAGCGCTGCACTCAGTAAGCATGACCAGTACCCCCTGAACCTTAGTGCCCAGCAGGTCTGTAAGAGCAGACTTTTTAGACTTGAGATCTTTAATGTGATCTTGATTTCCAGTGGATTCTGCAGCTCCACGATTTCACGTTCCAGATCCTTCATAGATCTGGTAATGTCCAGTGTGACATTGAGAGTGTACTGCTGACAGAGCTGCTTTATCTCTCCCTTCCACAATTTCACTACTGTTTTAAAGGGCCGGTAAATTTGACCTATGCAAAAATGGCCATAATCTCTCAAATATGGGTCCCAGAAACCACAGATTATGGACACACATTGTGGACTAGGCCTACAATAAGGTCATTTGAACAAAATCCCTCTAAATTGTCTAGAAAAGAAATTTGCCTGTATGAAACTCAGAGAACATGAGGGTGTACGAGTTAGTAAATTGTACACCCTGTCGTGATGGTGGTCAGATTGGAGCAATTTTTATTTCTAAACTTGTGAGATCCCTGCTTTTTTAATATGTTGTAGCCATGCCCAAATGAGGAACATTCATGTTGGATGGTACTGCCTAGCAGTTAGCATGCCTGCGCGGGAGGAGGGAGACGTGGCCTACATTTGAATGGGGAATTTTGATAGTATACAATGAATGGGAAATGATACCCGATATGTCCCTCCTTCAAATGGTCATAACTTCTCAGAAAAAGGTTGAAATTAACTGAATATTGCATGAAACCTTCCCATTTGATGACTTGAACCAGCACATTGAGTGACTTGTCTGCAGGCCCTTGGGAAAGCTAACTCCTTTTAGCAGCATGCTAATGAGATCAATCCAATTCATCCTAGTAGAGTGTCCTCTTGTGTCCACCATATCCTAATTTTCATCAACATCTGTCTTGTAGAAATGTTTTTATGGCACCCAACAGACTGTTAATATACGTCATTAACAGTCTTTTAATTAATTAAAATTACTTTAAAGTAAGATAGAGAAATACATTCTTTTTGTATATGAAGAGCAGTGGGTGGAGATTAAATGACCAAAATTAGGAGTTAGTAGCTGCAAGTTAAGGTGCCCGAAAACAGCAACAAAGGTGTAAATTGGGCCTAAATTATCTTAAAGGGCCGGTAAATTTGACCTATGTAAAAACGGTCATAAAATCTGAGATAAAGGTTGAAACTGCCTGCATTTTGCATCACACCTTCCCCCTGCTACCTTGATTCAGCCTGCAAAGTAAGACGTCTGTAGACCCTTGGGAAATATATCTCCTGTTAGCAGCATGCTAATTACTTAAATCCAATGCATCCTAGTAGAGTGTCCTCTTGTATCCAACATATGTCAATTTTATAACAACAAGTCGTTTATTAGTGTTTTTATAGGACCCAACAGAAACAGAAACATGTATGCGTCATTAACAGTCTTTTAATTAATTAAAAATACTTTAAAGTAAGATAGAGGAATAAATCCTTTTTGTAAATTAAGGGAATTTAGCGCCAATTTAGACCTTTGTTGCTGTTTTCGGGCACCTTAACTTGCAGCTACGAACTCCATATTTTTGTCATTTCATCTTCACGACCCTCTCTTCATTGTCAAAAAGAATGTATTCCTCTATTTTGCTTTAAAGTAATTTTAATTAATTAAAATACTGTTAATGATGTATACATGTTGCTGTTTCTGTTGGGTGCAATAAAAACACTTGTAAATGGCTTATTGTTCTAAATTTAACATATGATGGACACAAGAGGACACTCTACTAGGATGAATTGGTTTCAAGTCATTAGCATGTTGCTAAAAGAAGATAGCTTTCCAGAGGGCTGAGAGATGGGATTCTTGGTGAGCAAGCTCAGGACCTAAGATAAGATGTTGGGTGCAATTTCCAGACTGGCCAAATTTCAGCTTCCTAGCCCAAAGGGTTGTGGAGATATGTATCTTCCTGATAAGGCAAAAACGGCTAATTAGCTATGCAAAAAAAAACTCCCATTAGCCCCCTGAATACCCCAAGACATGCTGAAATTTCTCCAATCATTTTCATTTTCATACCAATGGATCTATCCTTTAATTAAGATGATAGTATAGGCCAAATTTCAGCTTACTAGCACAAAGGGTTGTGGAGATATTCCAGGTCAAAAGTCAGTTTATTTACAACTCAAAAACAGCCATTCCGACTACATTATTATGGAATCTCATGTGACCAATGATAATGACCAAATGTCCCAAAACATTGATTCCATACAATTAAGCGTTGGTCCAAGATATCTATGTTACAGAGCGGGATATCGAACGGTTGGCACGGTGGCCTAGATGATATATTTCCTCGTGCCCTTCCGATTTTTAGCGGCTCTCTTTGTCACACTAATGATGACGTGAAAAACGCCCGATTAATCCTTACCTCTTCATACACATGTAGTACAACTGTCCCAGCTGTCCCTAGGGCCGGCGAGCGCTTTTACATCACTCCGCGAGCATCAGTCGCTCTCGCGCGAGCATCAGTCGCTCTCGCGCGAGCAACAGTCGCTCTCGCGCGAGCAACAGTCGCTCTCGCGCGAGCAACAGTCGCTCGCTCGCGAAACTTTGAACTGCTCGCTCGCAAAAGTTTAACCTGTCTCCATTGTATCTCTACATCTAATTGGTTACAATCCTCGTCTTTGGATAGACCGGATATCACTCTGACGCAGACGCTAGGTCTGAGCAACAATTTGGACCTGCTCAAAGATCTGGAGCCAAGATTAGGGACCACTGTTTGTATATTAACTGTTTGCCCAACTTAAATCACTGACAAGTAATTAGTGGATGAAAAAGTATTCAGATCCTTCACTGCAGTAAACGTACTAATACCATACTGATGAAACAATCCACTACGAGTAAAATACCTGCATTCAAAACCTTAGTCAAGTATGTTATTATCAGCAAAATGTATTTTAAGTGCAGAAAGTAAAAGTACCCGTGCAGTAAAATGTACATTATTTGCCCCTGACCTGTAGTGCAATCTGAAAATCTCCCCCTAGCATCTGTGTCAGAGTGATATCCAGTCTATCCAAAGACAAGGGTTGTAACCAATTAGATGTAGAGATACAATGGAGACTGGGTCCGCCCACTTACTGTCAAAAAGAAAAACTAGCGAGCGAGCAGGTAAAAGACTCGCGAGCGAGCAGGTTTAAGCTTCGCGAGCGGGCAGGTTTAAGCTTTGCGAGCGGGCAGGTTTAAGCTTAGTGAGCGAGCAGGTTTAAGCTTCGCGAGCGAGCAGGTTTAAGCTTCGCGAGCGAGCAGGTTTAAGCTTCGCGAGCGACTTTTGCTTGCGGTGTATGATTTGCCTTCATATCCTACAGCTGCCAGCCCTGAAGTCCGACGATTCACTGTCAGCAGCTGAGTCCACCTCCATACCTCCCTCACTCACCTGACTTACCTGCTGGACCCCACCTGTCCTTCCTGACTGTCCTGATTGTCCCCTCTGAAATCCTCAGTATCTTTCTGGTTCTGTGCTTCACTTTTCTTTCCCTTAGCAGCTGCTTTATTAGAAGCGCTCTGCTCAGTTTTTCTCTAATCAGATGTCCCTCTTTACCACAACTGAAACACTTCATGTGTAGCCAGGAAGAGGAATACCTGTAGTAAGTAATAATCCACTTTCACTCCCTTCATGGTCTTGGTTTTCTGTAGAAACACTTTCATTTTCACAAAAATAACATAATCAAAGTCGTCTACATTGAGTTTGAATACCAAGTTGAGCTCCTCGTTCCTGTTGTCAAGGATCATGTGGAGCTGTCTTCTGTGAGACGCTCCGAGTATGTACAGAGCAGCTGTGCGCTGCATTATTCTCTGAAATGCCAGAGGGCGTACAAACAAAATGAACTGTGTAGAATCAAAAAGACAACAAGTCTAAATCATAGATATGCCCATAGACTTGTAGGTGTAACCGGCAAAAAGCAATAAACTAACCTCCTCCATGCCGAGGAGGGAATGTAATTATCTGTAAACTCATATCTCATATTCATGGCCTACATTATTGTCTTTGTGCAAGCCCTGTAAAGATAGAAGTTAAGTATTACAAGCATTCTAAGGAAAAAAGGTTGCATATCCAACAATTTGATTTGGCTGGCAAAATATATACTCAAAGATTTTTAAGACCTCCTGTTTCTAAAGCATTTATAAGCGAATTGGTCTTCTTTGTATAATCCCTAGAAGTGTATAGTGCTTTTATCAGTAAACTATTTATGACAGTCACGTGATTGCGTGCACAGCGCAATTCAGAGGTGCACGACTTATGTGCATGACCAAGCACCCCGACCAATTGCGCCAGCCGTGATTACGTCATTATCTGGCCGGCGCAGCTTCAATACGGCGAGTACTAAAATCCTCTATGTGTAGGTCTACATACCAACACTGTAACATCAACAAGCTACTATACACTTTATTTACAACATTTACAAGTAGAGAGATAGAGATAGACAGAAAGCTAGATAGTCCTATTCTGTATTATCGTTCTATTCTTTGACATCTGGTTTTGTTATCCTCAGGCAGCTGCTTTGCTCAGCAGCACATCTGCAGCATCATCAACGTTCCATTCGCCATCTCCTTCCTCTGGTCTTTTTCTTCTCTCTGGGACAGCTCTCTACTCAGTTAGGCTTGTTGCCACGCGCTTCTCCCTTCTCTTCTCCCCGGCTCTGTTGCCTCCCTGAGGCATTTTTCAGTGTTTTTGAGGAAACGGATGATTATTGGCAGAGAGATTAGATATTATTATAGATCTGATGAACGCTGCAAGGCAGGTTTTAGATTTATGGCAGTGTTTACATTTATATACCATCATCATTATCATCCTGTTTGTCCCGCTAACCTCAATTTACTTCAAATCCTTGGCTCGTGGCTCCAGGCTGAATGCTGTGATTCCAGACTGAAGAGAATAAAAAGTAACGCTGTGTAGTTTCTATCTGGGTCAGAGGATGAACATATTCATCAGCAGCAAATTCACAAGAGCAGAGTCTGAACAGAAGAAAATGATCTGAAAAAATAACAGACTCACACACTGTTCATCTTTAACATCTGAGACCCTCATTTCCCTCTTAAATGTAACCTTAAGTAGCATTTAGTGGTTTTAAACACGTTACTGTCTGATAGTATGAACACACATTAAACATTAACATTGAACAATAACCTGAATATATTTGAATCCAATATCTAATATAATATTCATGTGCAACATTTAACCATACACTCATTGTATGTATTTGACATATACCCGTATAATTTCAGTTTATTGAAGAAAATATTTGAAAAAATGAAAAATATGAGCCAAGATCTTTCCATTTTAAAAAGGAGTAAAGGAGGAAAATTGTTTTTGGAAAGCAGCAGCATGCAAATAGCAATCAAGTTTTTTGCAAAGGTTTCATTAAATCAGCTTTTTGTTTCATAAAAATTATAAAGCCAATCTAAAGTAATGTCATATCCATATGTTGAGATACAGATATAATGTATGACCTTATTCCAGCTATTCATTAAGGCTACGGTATGTTTACAAACCCATGTCTTGTGCATCACTTTAGAAACATTACCCCAAAATCCAATATTTGCCCTCTAGAAATAGAATAGAAAAGTAGAAATTTAAATGTAAAAGCTATTCTTTGAGTTAAATATATATATATAAGCATGATTCACATCTAAATGTATGTACAAAAAAAAAACATATACAGCTGTATTTTCTTTTCTCCATGTGAATATTGTTTATAAAACCCAACATTACTTTAGTTTTTGGTTGCTGGTGGTAGCAGCAGTAGGTCAGCCAGGTGTTGTTTAATCAGAGCAGTCAGACTGCAGCCTGAGGAGCGTAACAGTTCGGACAGGACGACCTTGATGCTACGCCTCGGGGAGGGTGTGGGGAATGAAAAACAGTCGGAACAACATCCTGATGATACTTTGAGTCTTACCAGTAGTGGAGCTAAAGATGGTAAGTTTGTCCCAAGGCTGGCACTAGTGGAGAGGTCATGGGGTCATTCAAATCTAAGGTGTTCATTCTCCAGGGAACAGGAATGGGGCTGAGAAAATGTATTTGTTAATTATCTATTAATTATTTAGATCAGGAAACAAGGAGGAGCTGAAGACTGTGCAGAGGGAGCTGAGGAGGAAGATCAGGGAGGGTAAAAAAGTCTACAGGACGAAGATGGAGGACCAGCTGCAGCAAAACAACATCAGCGGGGTCTGGAAGGGCATCAAGGCGATGTCTGGATACAAGGGGCCCAACCAACAGCCTACGGGGGACCAAAAGTGGGTGAATGACCTGAACTTATTCTTCAACAGATTCGATCAGTCATCCACCCCTCCCCCCATCCAGTCCTCCCTGCTGCTGCAACCTCCATTGTCTACACCCCCGGTAGATTGCCCCCTCTCCTCCCCCACCCCCACAACACTCGGCTCCCCCCCACACTCCTCATACACCACACCCCATGACCAGCGCCCCACCCCCCCTACAACAACCTATGGCACACCGCCCCCACCCCCCAACTTGTCCTTCACAACTTTCCAGGTGAGAAAAGAACTGCGAAAGATCAAGGTGAGAAAGGCCACGGGTCCAGACGGCATCAGCTCAAGGCTCCTCAGGTCCAGTGCAGACCAGCTGTGCGGGATAGTGGAGCACGTCTTCAACTTGAGCTTGAAGCTGGGGAGAGTACCACAGCTGTGGAAAACATCCTGCGTGGTACCAGTTCCAAAGACCCCGCGACCCAAGGACTTCAACAGCTTCAGACCGGTGGCGTTAACATCCCACCTGATGAAGACGCTAGAGAGGCTGGTCCTTGGGCATCTCCGCCCCCTGGTGAGCTCATCTCTGGACCCACTCCAATTCGCCTACCAATCTGGCATCGGGGTGGATGACGCTGTCGTCTACCTGCTACACAGATGCCTTTCTCATCTGGAAAAGGCTGGAAGCACTGTGAGAATCATGTTCTTTGATTTCTCCAGTGCCTTCAACACCATCCAGCCGTTGCTTCTGAGGGATAAGCTGGAGCAGACCGGGGTGGACCACCACCTCACTGCATGGATCCTGGACTACCTCACCTCAACCGTCCACAGTATGTGCGGATACAGGAGTATGAGTCTGACCTGGTGTCCTGCAGCACGGGGGCCCCACAAGGAACCGTTTTAGCTCCATTCCTCTTCACCATCTACACCTCAGACTTCACACACGACTCTCCTAACTGCCACCTGCAAAAGTTCTCTGACGACTCTGCAATCGCCGGCCTCATTTCCGCCGATGATGACAGGGAATACAGGGAACTGAATCAGGCCTTCATAGGATGGTGCCAGCAGAACCGCCTCCAGATCAACTCGGGTAAAACCAAAGAGCTGGTGGTGGACTTCCGCCGGGGTAAACGCTCTCCTCTGGTACCAGTGAACATCCAGGGAATGGACATTGAGATCGTGAGATCTTATAAGTACCTGGGTGTTCACTTGAACAATAAACTGGACTGGACTGATCACGCACACGCACTTTATAAAAAGGGTCAGAGCAGACTCTATCTGCTGAGGAGACTCAGGTCCTTTGGAGTGCAGGGAGCACTCCTGAGGACCTTCTTTGACTCCGTGGTGGCATCAGCCATCTTCTATGGAGTGGTCTGCTGGGGCAGCAGCATCTCGACGGCTGACAGGAACAGACTAAACAAACTCATTAAGAAGGCCAGCAGTGTGCTGGGGTGTCCACTGGATACGGTGGAGGTGGTGGGAGACAGGAGGATGATGGCTAAACTATCATCCCTGATGAGCAACACCTCCCACCCCATGCGGGATGCCCTGGCAGCTCTGTGCAGCTCCTTCAGCCACCGGCTGATTCACCCCCGGTGTGTGAAGGAGAGGTACCGCAGGTCCTTCCTTCCTGCTGCTGTCAGGCTGCACAACCAGCTGTGCTCCCAGTAGACCACCAAACACTAATAATCTGTGCAATAATTACTCTGTACAATACACAATACTCTGTCTGTATATATAATATTCTATTCTTTTTTATTTAATTTTTATTTAATTTTTGAATTTTTGAGTTTATTGTTGATTTTTTGTGCTTTTGTACTTTTTGTATAGTTGATATTCTTTACTGTTTAGTATTTATATTACTTGACACTCTATCTTGTGTGCACTGTCCACTTGCTGCTGTGATCCTGTAAATTTCCCCACTGTGGGACTAATAAAGGATTATCTTATCTTATTTTATCTTATCTTAAGATTCCCATTAGATGTTACCTTGGCAAGAACTATCATATAAGAATTACAATATAATCAACACCACATCAAGGTCAGAACCCCTCAAAGATTACCGCGATGAATTTCAAAGGTCACAAAGTTATACATGAAATAGGTGCACAAAATGACAAATTATTTAATTAATTCTATTAATTGAACCCTAGCCCTATTTTTAGGCCTCTGCTCATACCCATACTCAAAGGGGCTTATCTCTCTAACTACAAGGTCTATTTGAATAATTTCAATGGAATAATAACACTAACACTGGAGATTTGCTGAGATGTGTAAATATTGTGTATATGTTACTGGTTAATAGCAAATGAAGATGTCACACAGCTCAAATTGAAAATTGTCAGGTCCGCCTGAGGAAAAAGCACTTTTATTGATAATATTATTTTAAATGAGGCCCTGGCTTGCCTAAAAACTCTTCCCAATCATAGCAAAACAGGTCAGTAGTCTCACAAAAAAGAATTGGCTTTGATAAAGTGAAGCAGGCCAAAGTTATAGAGGTTTCAGTACGAGAGGTCACGCAAGGTCATCATTTTGGAATCAGCTGCTCCAGCTGTTCCATTGTACTTTTATATACTATATAACTATACATTTCACTTGTTTTATCACTAATCATGTCCAATCTATCACATACAGCAGTTTGGCATAATTTTGAGAGCTAGTATCCTCTCTAAGACCTCTCTGTGTCTGTGACCTACGGCTCCATTCTCGTCTGCCTGTGTGTATGTGACGGCTTCTCAGCCTGTGATTGGTCAATCCCAGACTATGACACCTTTTTAGATGCACCAGAGTCTTGCCAATGCAGTGGAGGTAACATGGGTTTGATTGACAGAATCATTTGCCAAAAAAAACAGATACGCCCCACGCGTCGCCCTGCGTAAAACCTGATTCGCCAAAGGTGAATTCCCTTCCCCCACGGTCCCCCAGCCTTGTTTCACCCCCCTTTCACCAGGAAACAGTTGAAAAAAGACAGGAAATAGATAGCAACAGTGTATTTAGCGGGGAAAACGGAATATTGGACCCTTTTCTTCACAATTCTTCTCAAAGTTGAGCGGCTTGGTTTTGTGTGCTTGTTGGCTTGTATCTTTGTAATGGTTTCACGGAGAGAAATTCTGTAGATATCGTGCTGTTTGATAGCACCGTTGTCCGTGTTAGCTTCTAGCTTCGCGGTTGGAGCTTTGTCTGGAGTGCATGGCTCGCCGAGTCATGGCGGAAAAGACGTGACATTGTGGTAACTCTTCTTGTAGCTTGTATTAGTTTGTGTTTAATATGTTTTCAGTGTGTAAAATGTTTTACATGATTCAGTTGCTCAGAATTTCTTAGTTAAGCCGGTATGCAACATGTTTGGATTATTATATCCTTAAAAAAATTATGAGATAGAAAGTGGAAATTATGAGATACTTTAACACAACAGTCATATAAGCAGCTCTTCATAGGTTGCTCTACATTTGACATGTAAACGGATTGTGAGTACATTGAAGACTACTTTAAATGTGGCTTTACAACAAATAAAATTGCTTCACGTGGGATTGTACTCAGCAAATGCACCCTTGAAAGGATTTTAAACAAGAAGCAGCTCTGGAGTAGAAAGAATAAAACCGATGTGGCTGAGGTGGCAACCTTTTCTTTTTTGGCTGATGGAAATGGGCTTCAATAAGAGAGAGATTGGTACAAACCCACTGTTTTCTGACATACAGCTCTGTACCACCACCTGCTGGCCAAAAATATCACTCCTATATCTTTTCCTCACAAGAAGAAGTTGCACGGTTACATTACTTTACTGAGTTGAATCCAAACAAACAAAATAATTTGTTTAACAACGAAGAAAAAAGATAAGTACATACAGTCAGCCTCTTGATTTAGACTCAATGAGACACTGGATAAAAAATACTCTTAACTACGTTTTATGTTCTCTTGGATTTCCTTTCATTTTTTTTCTCATAGTCATAGTCCTCACAGTCCATCCACCTGCACAGGTGAAAGTGTTCAGTGTCTCTGTTAACAAAGAATCACCACTCTGGTTTAAGCTGATTAGCAGAAAAAGTCCTGGATGTGTCTAAAAGCAGTATCAGTGCTTGTTACCATTTAAATTAAGCTGATTTTAAATGACAACAGTGACAAAAACAATACAAAATCTTTGTGATCATAACTGCTTATGTTTCTAGACCCGTTAAGAGTTCTTTCAGATTATGTCACCATGTTTCCAGATCTCAGCAAACTTTATGAGTACTATGTTATGATTACTGATAGAGATGATGATAAAAAAGACCAAAGTAGGAATAAACTGCAGTTTTCCTTTAAAAATATATTTAAATCAACCTTCACTCAGTTTCCGTTTAATCAATGACCTCCTTAAATGAATAGTTCGACACACTAGAAGTATTTGATTTCTTGCAGAAATAATACATTATATTACATTTATTTGTCAACATTGCTAATACAGAATATGACATGGATGTAAATATTAATGTATATGTTGCCTGAAAATTATAATTAAAATATTTTGAAATACTGCTATCTTCTGGTTTGTTATCATGGAACTAATTATGAATACTTGTAGGTTTGATGCTTTACTTTTGTGGGGCACAAAAATGGTAAGTCATTAGTAAAAAGAGGTGCCTGTGCAGAACTCAAGGTTATTAAAAAGATAACACTTGTAGCTGGCAAGTAATACAGAAATATACATGTTTTGTGTCTTTTTTTTCTTATGAAGCAAAATGGGACTACAACGGCATTTAGTTGTGCAATCCTGTGTTGTAAAATGACAATAGAGAAAATCTTGAACCTACAGGCTGTCTGGGTTTATTTTGCAATAATGAGCTGTTGAATACTCCATTCTGATGGTTAATGATGGTAGTCTACACTCTGTTAATTCTTTATCTAGCAGACCGCTGCTGTGGATAACAAACCACTGGTATGGACGCTCTCATCATCGACTATGGAGGACCACATTCAATTATTTCAATCCGGAGAAAGAAGTCCAGTAAGTTTAACAAAGTCAGCTCTGGTAAAAACCATAAAAAACGTTGCAGGCAGACCACAGGACAGAGCACATCACTCCAGTGGGACGGGGGCAGGCAGACTGTATGTGTTTACATCAATGATGCTTGGTGCTCAAACATAGTAAAATTGAATGGACAATGTTTCCCTAATGTCAAGTGCCAGTGAAATTGTTGGTACAAGCTTACATAATAAACAGCCATCATATTTAGTTTTACAATAAGGAAGATGTTTGGATTTTTATATAAAAGTAAGAAGAAATTGATTTACTCTAATTTATTTAGCATTTATTGTAAAATAGGTGCATGATATGACCGGGGATGTACATTTTTTTTTTTTCACCTCGATCTGCATTTTGTTATGCAACCCTGTTTCATAATGACAATAAAGTGAATCATTGAATCTTTATTCCATCAGAAATGTTTTCAATAATACTAACAGTTAAACATTAAGCTCAAAATTAGGCTTTTTTGTTGAAATAATGAATGCTCTTACTAATACTGCGACAACTACTACTACTGCTGCTAATATTTCTAGTATTACTACTACTACTACTGCTACTAGTACTACTACTACTACTGTTATTACTGCTACTTCAAATACTGCAATTACTATTACTACTACTACTTCTTCTACTACTACTACTGTTATATTAAATACTACAACCACTACTACAGCTATTACTACGACTACTGATACTACTACTTATTCTAATTACTAATACTTCTACTACTAATAATACTTCTACTACAACTACAACTTCTACTAATACTACTACTACAAATATCACTACTGCTACTACTAGTACTTATTCTAATGCTACTAATACAACTAATACTTCTACTACTACTACTACAAATATCACTACTACTGACATTTTTTTAAGCAACAGAAACCGTTCAAATATCAAAATGTTCAGCTTTCAGAAGAGGGGTGATATGACTTTTCATATTTGTAATCTTTAAAGTTTTTTGAAATATTAAGCTTTTTGCAATTTATTTTGAATGGGATATCTATGGAGAAAATGTTCAAATCCTGTTAAACTTCTTCAACTTTCAAAGCCTTCTCCTTCCTCATACTTTCAGGTACAGACACCATAGTTAGGCATTTCAGCTAGAAGGGTTTAGTAGTGCAGTTTAAATGCTTTCGGGCTTCAACATTTTTCAGACTTCAACATTTTTCAGACTTCAACATTTTTCAGACTTCAACATTTTTCAGACTTCAACATTTTTCAGACTTCAACATTTTTCAGACTTCAACATTTTTCAGACTTCAACATTTTTCAGACTTCAACATTTTTCAGACTTCAACATTTTTCAGACTTCAACATTTTTCAGACAGGTAGTCTCCCGTTTCTTAATTTTCAGCAATTTTTTTACAATTAATTTCAGCTTTCAGCATTCCAACGCATTTTCAGCAGGAAATGCATTTTCTAGTTTTGTAACGTTTTTGGTTGTTGGTGTGCCGTGGGATCTTTTTAATGTAAAAAGTGTGCCGCGGCTCAGAAAAGGTTGAAAAACACTGCATTAGTGCATATCTAAATCATATATATATATATATATATATATAAATGGATGAATAATGTACATCTAAATACACTTACACTTCATAAATGGTCTTATTAATCAACTACAACTCCTTAATAATTGGTTTGTAATATATATACTTCATTTACAAATGGGGAATCCATCATTTATAAAGTATGAAAACACAATCATGAAACACATAATAGACAAGCTTATTAATCAAGAAGACATTTATGAATTGCATACTAATGAGTGTTAATGTAGGAACAATGCTTTATAAAGGATGAATTAAGTGTTTACTCATACTTAACTAATGCTTCATAGCGTGTAGTTACTATAAAGTGTTACCAGTGGCGGGCCGTCAGGGCCTGCAAAGCCTTCTCTGCTGGCCTAAACAGAATCACAAAGTTATAGCTATTTTATAATTTAATAATTTTTCTTAAATACACTACATGTATTTTAATTTCTAAATATATTTTTCCCATTATCTTATTTTCTCATTGCACAGCTACTGTCTTCCTCAGTTGCTCTGCTTCCAGTGCAGCTTGTTTTAAGTAGAGCTTTTATCCAATCAGATTTCACCTCTGTGTCTCTAGGTAAGAAGAGAGGCCCGAGGCCTGCAGACTCACAAGTGAATCCCTTTGCAGTTTAAGTGAAGGGAGACGATATTGTTGATTGTCATAGTGTTCAACCAATCAGATCTTTACTTTGACATGTTGGGCGTATTCTTTGACGTGCCAGAGCCTGCTAGCTGGCCTACAACTACGTCAGGATTACGTGCAGCTCAGTTTTCCGGAGCAGATCTGCAGTGGGGTGCAGCGTGTGCTGTGATTGGTCAGTGGGCGAGCACGTGACTATCATGAAACGAAACTTAAGCAGAGGCTTAGTCTGAGTAGTGAGAGTTCAAATTGAAAGATATGGAAGAAATGATGATATTTTTTGCATTTTGCTTGGTGTAGATTTTTTTTTTTTTACCTAGCTTTGTTTTTTAACACTCAATGGCTGAAATTGGAGGAGAAACGGATTTGTGAGTTGGGATTTAACCGTGGGATTAAACTCTTTGTCAACAAAGAAAGGAGGATGTGATTAGCATTTGGTAAGTCAACTGGTTTGTTTTTTTACATCTAATATCTGAATGGCCCTTGAGTGTGTACCAGAATGCGTGTTGCTGCTGTTGTTTTCCCGTTAAGCTAGTTAGCGTAGCCTCCCAGAACACTTGCGGAGCCCCAGCTGTTTTTTGTTGTGGTTTTTTTTCTTCCAGTTCAGAGGTCACACAGACCGTTGTCTCCTAGAGAGCGCAGAAAACATTATATTTCCTACAATTTAAGCTTCTGCATTTTCCAAATGTACTAGTATTATTCAAACGTATTGTTCGGTTTGTAAGCCTCGTACCGAACGGTTTAATACGAATACGTATATATTTACAGCCCTAGAAACGAATAATAACCCTAGCTGTGGTGCCATCATGAGGTTATAAGGTGGTATTTCAGCAGTGAAGGCCCAGGTATAAAATGCACAGCCCGCCACTGAGTGTTACCGATATGATTATACAAACTCTAAATTATATGATAACAGAAGGCATTAAGACAGCTGCTCTAGAATCTATCCCAAAAAGTAAAGGCGAAACAAGCAGAAAAGCAGTACCATGGTGGAACAATACTTGTAAAGAGGCAAACAGAAATAGGGCATTTAAGTTAATGAAAATAACTCAGAACTTATATGATACAGTTCAAAAAGGCTCAGGCATTAGTGAGAAAGACAATAAGGCGGCAAAAAAGACATATTGGAGAACGTTTTGTGACTCAGTTGGAAATACAACCCCAGTAGGAGAAGTGTGGGGGGTGATTAGAAAAGATGGGACGGGACAGAAGAGAGAGGAGTTATCCTGTGCTAACAACTGGAAAAGAAGTAGTGGTGACTAATAAAGAGAAAGCTGAGACATTGGTTAATACTTTTGTAAAGATACACAGCACTAACAATTTGTCTGATGAAGGAAAACGAACTAGAGAGGAAACAAGATTTGAAAATAGGGAGAATACTGAAGATGAATTGAGTGTTCCATTTACAATGTGGGAGTTAAAAATAGCAGTTGCTAAAACTGGAATGACTGCCCCCGGAAATGATGAAATATGTTATATTATGGTAAAGCATTTTAGTGGAAATAGGCTGAATAAGTTACTAACATTGTATAATAAAGTGTGGGAGGAAGGTAGCATACCAGCAAGGTGGAAGGAGGCCATTATTGTTCCTATAAGGAAGCCAGGGAAAGATGCAAGTAACCCATCAAATTATAGGCCAATTGCCCTAACATCATATTTATGTAAACTTATGGAACACATGGTAAACGAAAGATTAATATATTATTGAGAGAAACAACAGATGTTAGTAGGGTGTCAGAGTGGATTTAGGAAAGGTAGGGGATTAAACTTTATGTCTAGAAGATGAGGTAAGAAAGGCACAGGTTAATAAAGAAACTGTGGCAGCAGTATTTTTTGATGTAGAAAAGGGTTATGATATGCTATGGAGGGAAGGTCTTTTGATAAAAATGTATTTAATGGGAATCAGGGAAAACTGTTTAATTGGATAATGGACTTTTTAAATAAAAGAACTATCCAGGTAAAAGTAGGAGCTGAAAGTTCAAGAAAATATGAGTTAGAAAATGGGACTCCACAAGGGAGTGTGGTAAGTCCTATATTATTCTTAATTGCAATAAATTACATCTTTGGAACTGTCTCACCAGATATGGAAAGGTCGTTATTTGCAGATGATGGGGCCTTATGGAAAAAGGAAGACATTTGGAACATGTTCAAAAACTGCAAGAAGGGATAAAACAAGTTGAAATATGGGGGAAGAAATGGGGATTTAAATTTTCATCTGAAAAAACGAAAGTAATGTTCTTTACGAGACAGAGAACTAGGAGAAACTTTCAGCTGAATCTATGAAAACAAGTTATAAATGGTCATTTTGGTTTTTAGGAGTACACTTTGACAGCAGATTGGAAAGACCACATTAAAAACGTTAGTGATAAGTGTAAAAAAGTTATAAATGTAATGAGATGTCTGGTAGGGTTGGACTAGGGAGCAGACATTGCATCCCAGATACACATTTACAAAACTCTAATTAAATCCAGATTAGATTATGGTAGTATAGCATATGGTTCAGCATCAGAAACCACACTTAAACAGGTAGATGTTATCCAGACCAGGGCCCTCAAAGTTTGTATAGGTGCAGTAAGAACATCACCTGTGTGCGCCGTCCAAGTAGAGACAGGAGAAATGCCATTGCAGAAAACAACTGTTGGTTAATTATTGGATAAATCTGAGCGGTCATGAAGATAATCATCCAACTAAAAAAGTATTACAGGCATGTTGGGAAAGACATAAAGTACCAAAGACAAGTTTTGGCTGGATAGGAGAAGCAACAGCAAGAAGCCTAGGAGTCTCTGATATAGAGCTTTGCCCTACTGTCATTTGGCCAATAACTCCTGTGTGGCTGCTTAAAGAACCAGAGGTGGACATGGAGTTGCTGCAAATTAAGGTAAAAAAAAAATACTGATTTAGTGAGTGAGTTCTTTGAGTACACAGATCAAAAATACTCAGAGCATGTGCATGTTTTTACTGATGGATCAAAAGATCCAGCTACAGACAGTACAGGATCTGTTGTTGCCGTTCTTTGTCACAAATTTGAAATATTTAAACGCACTTCGAATTTTTTAGCTGTGTATACAGTTGAATTGTATGCACATTTTTTGGCCCTAGAGTGGGTTGACCAACACAGACCAGGCAAAGTCCTTATTTGCAGTGACTCCATGTCTGCACTCGTTAGTCTGAAGTCAGGTATGTCCAATACTCGACAAGATCTGTTATAAAAAATAATGTCAATTCACTCTAGAGCAGAGGTCTTCAACCCCTAGGGGGTCCGTGGAGGTACTGCAGGGGGTCCGTGAAATGTTTGGTTGATTAGACCATTTTTAAATATTTTTTTTCCAAACATGAATCTGTCCATTATTTTAATAGTTCAGTATTGTATGCAAGATAACAGGTCTGTTTATGCATGGCAGTGGCACTAATAGGCCATCACTCATTTTCGCATGATTATCATGCAATTGACAGACAATGTTGATATTGGCATTGGTATCAGTTGACAAGGTGTGTTTATGAATGGCAGTGGCACGGCCACCCTACTCACTGTGCCTTGCACATGTTTAATATAAAAACATGAATATATGAACCTGTGTATTATTTGAAAAGCTTAGTATTGAATGCACAATAAAGAGGTATAATTATACATGGCACTAGGCCCAGTTTAATATAAAACACAATTTTATACAATATATATATAGTCGGGGGTCCCTGCTCCATCTCTCTATCAGTTTGGTTGTCCTTGGCCTGAAAAACGTTGAAGACCCCTGCTGTAGAGCAATAGAACAAGGCACTGAAGTTATATATATATGGATACCGGCCCATATAGGTATCAGAGGAAATGAAAAATTGGACAAACTAGCCAAACAAGCACTAAAGAAAAACAAAGTAGACATATGTATCAAGTTATCCAAAGCAGAGGGAAAGGGCATTATCAGGTAAAATATCAACAGAGTATGGCAACAACATTGGGACCAGGAGACGAGGGGTAGACACCTACATTCAATTCAGAATAAAGTGAGCAGTGTAAGATATAGTGGAGGAAACAGGAGAGAAGAAGTCACAATATAAGGATTAAGAATAGGACACAGCAATCTGTGAGCACACTACACATGATAGGGAAGCATCCAACCGGTTTCTGTGAGCACTGCCAAGCACGAGAAACTGTAAAGCATGTTATCACCACCTATTAGACATAGTTTAGAAAGGAAGGGCATGCTGGAAGAAATGCAAAGACTAGGGATGAGAGGAAGAGAGCTGAATAATATACTGGAGTGGGAATCTAGTAATCTTGGAAGAAGGTGCTTTACAAACTTCTTGCGAGCAACGGGACTGATGGGCAAAGTTTAGTAGTTGGGAACATATACACTGACTGAAACCGGAAGATGGCAGTAATGCAACAAAAAGGATGCAAGCTGCCGTTAAACACCACAGAAGAAGAAGAAGACGACCTCGTCATATGACTGTTAGATAACAAACACAACCGGAACAGAATGTTATCTTTGTTTTTGGAAATATTTCACATCGTATTACATTAAGATTATGACAGAGGAGCAGATGCTGTGTTACTTGGATCTAAATAACGTTAATTCCGTTTTCGCAGGTTGAAGGTGGTACGTGCTGTTCTCTTGCACGAAGAAACCGAACTGCAATACAAATTCGCTACTTGAGGTGCGTACATATTTAGACACGATGTAAGGCCTTTCTTGTATTAACGCGATACATATGCTATGCATTTATTTTTTCGGAATATAAAAAAGTATGACTTAATCGTTGTTTTGGGTGGCAAACATCTTTGTGGAATATAAATTAGGTACTAACGTTAACTGGAACTTTTTTGGATACTTCGTATTTAACAGGTATCTTGAGCGACGTTACCAATATATGGTGTTTACTCAGATGTTGAGTGAATGCGACAGTTTATTTAATGATATAACGCTGTGTCCAGGTCATGAGATTTTTTAACGGTGTTTGGCATGAAAGTTTTTTTGGCAAGAGAGAGCGGAAGGAATCAAAATGACTAACTGCAGAAACGTCATGCTTTAAGCATGTGACAAAAGTAGAGCAGTTCTTCTACTCTATATAGGCCAAAGCTACTCTTCGCCAAGACTCGTGACATTTTAGAAAGTACAGAATTTGTACTTTAGGACGAACCCGAACCGAAGTGTGTTGGGATAATACTAAGAAGTTGGGTGGAAATTGTGGAGGACGTAACCTGCCAAAATGAATGAATTAACGTTAATTAATGACTTGATGAATATATTAATGACATTAAATGTAGCAAAAATATCATAAAAAATATATCTGCATTAATTAATCAAATGTGACAACATTTATCTTTTAATGTGCTTCTTTATCTATTTACATTTGTATTAATTCCTGTATTTATCCACTCTTCCATTTAATTTTCCCTTTTAGTTGTTTCTTTTCATTAACTTTTACATTTATTGATATAGTTTTACATTTATAAAGTTCATTTATTCACTATTTCATTGATTGTTCATATGTTTATGTTTGTTAATTAATTAACTCAGTTCTTCCTTTGCATTTTTTACTTTTTATTTCTCCAAACTTATTTATTAATGTATTATTTTCTTTATACATTTCTTTTTACATTTCTCAATGCATTTCTGCTTCACTATGCGCCTGTCATGGGCAGCCCACTGCTCCCTATATACAGGGATGGGTCAAATGCAGAGACAAAACTTCCCCCTTATATATATGAATATAGTATAAAATGAATAAATAAGGGGACTGTGTGTCATGGGGTCAACTTTTTGCCTAGTGGTGCCTAGACAGTGCCAAGATCTGACTAGACCCAATAGCTTGCTGGCTATCACTATCTGCCTTTCAACTCTAGCCTTCTTCCCCAGCTGGGTTAGGTTAGGTTGGGAGTGAGATATTCTTGACGAATACCCCAAGGGAAGAATTTTCCTAAAAAGTTCTCTGAGTGTCTTTAAAAAATATTTATGGTTAAAATCCCAATATAAAAGTTAAATATAACCTAGGAAAAGAACATTTCAAGGAAAAAGTCAGTTTTTCTTTCCAAAATATTTCCCTTTCTAAATCTATTGTTTTGGTTTGGGATGTTCAGTGTTATACCAGCTTTTATTTGTTGCTTTTTGCAGGCATCAAATACAATTTGACAGAGATGTAGGGGGCTTCCTATTTCCACTTATTATGCACAGAGGTTTACCGAAATTTGGTCTGTTATCAGACGGTATACTCAGTATCTGCAGAAGCCCTGATTTGATGTATCTGAATCAGTATAGGGATAGAAAAAGTTGAATTCTATCAGACCAAGATACATTGTTTTTCTCTCCTGGGGGATCTCTCTTGAGGCTTAACATGTATTCTCCCAAAATATAAAAATATTTTCAAATGTACAAAGAAATGTCAATTATATTGATAGCAGCGTCCTAAAATAGGAAATTTCTTAAAACAAGTGAAGAAATCTGCCAATAAGTCGTGTCCATGTCTTGAAACCAGAACGAGTAAGACAGGTCACTGTATTAGAGTATGGAAAAATAAAACTTGGATTTAGATAAGATTTAAGATGAGTGATATAAATGAGTAATCAATTGCAGAAAATGATTTGAACTTGATAACAGGGACATATTTAGCTATGCTATGCTAGTGATAAACCACTATGTTGCTCTTCATGTGAGGTATGGAAAAAACAAAATTGCCCAAAGTATTAGATCAGACTGGACTTCATAGTAATGTTCCTCTAAAATGTATCTTGCCACACAAACCAACTCTTTCATATAAAAATGAACTATAAAATTGAGAAACATTCACACAACATCAAAGACATTTATGTGGTCAGAGCAGTTGAACGATTACAGAAAACCAAACTTTTTTTCTGGTTGTAAATCAACAGTAAAATGTATTATATTGTACCTCACAGGGTCAGAGGTCACTATGGGGTCAGCAGTAGAGAGGACAGACGAACATGTCAGAGAGTATCTAATCTACCGCGGCTTCACCAGCACTCTGAAACACCTGGACACCGATATCAAAGCCGACAAGGAGAAAGGCTTCAGGGTACGATATATGGATGCATCTATTTTTATGTGAAGAATTTGTTTAATGGTTCTTGTCCCTAACCTAAAAAAAATGCTATTTATTTTTAGGTTTGTCTTTAATCTAAAACATCTTCTGTTTGCAGGTGGATAAGATCATCGATCAGCTACAGCAGTTTGTTCAGAGCTTTGACCTGTTTGGTCTGAAGGAGTACTGGCTTTACTTGGACAGACGTCTGTTGTGCAGACTGGAGGATGTTTACAGATCCACAGTCAATAAACTGAGAACCAGCCTGTACAGATACTACGTCATCAACACCATCCAGGTAACATAATGTAGAGAAATCAAGAAAACACCAGTCTCTACAAAACAGTTCAAAATCTCTATTACAACCATACCTCCATCCTTTCATCCTCTTAGAAAGGGAACCTTGAGAAAACGCAGGAGTTTTTCCAGAAGCAGGCATTAGAGCTGCAGAGTCAGGTTGAGTGGCGTGATTGGTTTATTCTACCATTTATACCCACCCCCGAGCAGAACCCCGCCTTCTCTCCGTACTTCTCCCGCCAGTGGGCTGACACCTTCCTGGTTTCACTGCACAACTTCCTGTCCGTCCTATTCCAGTGTATGCATATCCTTTAGCTGAATCCTCAGCCGCGATGTTACAAGTTTGCAGATTAATGTCCAGCTTGTAGCTGCATTCAATTTAATAGTGAAGACGTTGTAATGAATGTTTGAAACTCTAAGGACAACACACTGATCCACTTTGTCTGTTTGTCATTTAAACTCTGAGTTTGCTGGTTTCCAGTCCTTAACTGGTTGTCACCCCAGCCTGTTCTGCTGAGTTTTGATGCTGAAGTTCAGAAGACAACGAGTCTGACTGAGGAGAACGAACAGCTCTGCCAGCTGGTGAGCATGACATTTATTTATTTTTTTAACTCCTTTTTTGTGGAAAACAGGGTTGAAAATATACATATTTTACATCTCGTGCTTGAGGCAGTTTCTTGAAGATTAGCTTTAAAAATCAATTCACAAAGGTTCATATTGTATTTTAAAATGTTACCTCATTTGGTTAAAAGCCACCTTTTTGTTAGAAAAAAGTCATGACATTTTGTTTGAAAAAAAGTCAACCATAGTTAACATAATTTAGTTTCAATGAAGTCCCATCGTTTTTCAAAATGTACCATCATTTGGTTTAAAAAGGTCAGTAATTTGGTGGAAATAATCACCCCATTTATCTCGCCATTTAGTTAAACGATTTAACTTTAATTTTGATCTGGTTTCATATTTATTTAAGATAAAGCATCTTGTTTTTTTCTCTTCATAGTCTTGTTCTTAACACACGTTTGTTTATGTTAATAGTGAAATACAATGCATTGTGACTTTTTCAGGGTTATATAGGTATTTTAATGATGCTTTTGTACAAATGTTATAGTTCCCCTTCTTCTTGGTTAGAACTGTATTTTTTATGTATTGTACTTATGTGATGTATTGCCTTTGTAATTGTTTTACATTTAGTTTTGCATTCTTGAATCATTAATTAATTTGAGATGTTTATCACCCTGGGTGGGTTGAATAGTAGTCCTAAAGTTCCTTGTTTCTTTTCTGTACATGCTGCACACATTTCTGTACACTCCATGCTGAAGTTTGGCAAGATGGGTTATCATATTTCTTCTTGTTGTATCTGACCTGTCTGTCTTGTCTTATTTCATCCAGCTGTTTGCCCTGCAGACGGAAAGTCGGGACCAGAGAGAGGTAGACGAGATGGTCCACCACAAGCTGCCGGTATACGTCCAGAACATGGACCGTCTTGGAGACACTGAGCTGTGAGACACTTATATCACTGTCTTTAATTATTACTGGCTACAACTAAGATGGCTGCCATTCTGTAATTTTTTTGAATGTTCATTGTGTTGATTTAAAAGACCATTGACAATATAATGCTTTTAACCAAATTCTTTTATTGGACCAGGACTCAATATGTTTCAAATATGGCTGGTCCCACTGACCCCAATGAAGATACTGTTTAAAGATTCTAGATCAACAAGTAAACTGTGTTTTGCTTTTATCTAAGTTCAAGCTCTTACAGTTGGCAGCCATCTTCCATCTTCTCTCTAAAAGTTTTTTTTTTTTAAATTTCACACCCAAAACCCAGGAAGATACACACATTTTTTCTGGTGTTGTGCTTTAGCATGTTAGCTTGTTGTTCAATTTACGCATTGACTGACTGCATTTGTTTTACCAGTATTTTATTTTTAAAAGTTTCACTATTAAGTCTTATATGTTAATTATATAGAATATAACCCTTTTTCAGAATGTTAGAGCAGAACGTGGCTGACCTCCTGCTAAATGAAGGGAGCTAAAGTTCTTTGCTAATGCTTCAGAAAAGTTAAAATTATAATTTGAGTTCTGAGAATTATCTCTGAATTCTGAGGATAAAGTAGAGATTTTTAGAATACAATCTGAAATTCTGAGTAATGCCAGAGAAGTCAGATATGTGAATTTAAAAGAATAAAATAATTTCTAATGTTTCTGTCGTTAATCAGCAGTATTATGAGAGGTGGTGAAGAGGGCGGAATGTGAGGAAGTTTTAGTTTGCCATTCAGAAACCTCGTACATCTTTTATCCTTTTGACTTTTGACGTTTAGAAGAATTTTGAAGCACTTTAAAGCAGCCAAAACTGCTGAATTATTTTCTGTTTATTCAGATACTAAATACATATTTAAAAAGCTTTTAACTAACTTATTCTTAATGATACAGTATTTGCTGTTTTGGACTGTGTGCTGTGATGCAGTTGATGTTGCCAAATAAACAATTCACCTGATGAATTGTTGTTTCTTGTCAGTACAATCCATTTTTAAAATTTTCACATATGGGTTTCACATGCTGACAGAGGGCTGTAGACTGGGCTGGCGAATATTACACTCTAAAGAATACTATTAATGAGACTGTTGGATGTAAAATAAAACATAATTGTTGGGCAAATTATACCCGTACAGACATCTATGCACATCAGACTGGTCGGTTATAACTCGATATTCAGCATTTTTATGGAGACGTCTGCTTACCAGGGCGCATCATAGCCTCTTTTCCAACCATGAGACAAGTGATGTGACTGGCTGACAGAGTATTTAACAATCAACACACCTGCTGATCGATATTCACCTTCACCCTGCCGTTTTGCACGTTGCGCTGCTGCACAAACATGAACCAAAATAGAGGGTGCACATGGAGACGCCTTTTTGCGCTTGACATCTATTCAAATTTCAACTTGGCATTCAAAATATTAAACTGGGGATATAATGCATGCTTTTGAACCCTGGAAGAACCGGGCTGCCTGAGGCAATCTTTGCCTGAAAGTTCACCAAAGTTCAACTCAACATGATGTGAAGATTCATACTGACCTGCCGCACATCATCGTTACATAAGCTTTACTAGCACAAAAAAAAATTGCATTCTGGTAACCCAGTAACGCAGCATTACCTGGATTAATAGCTGTGATATAATTACTGTTTTGGAAATTGGAATGTCTTACACTGTTCGTGACTGGGGAAAGTAATGATATCATAGTAATGCCCACTCAACACTATATAGTGAGATATCAAAGATGGAAATGCACAAAAATTATTGATATGTCAGTCAATAAAGGTGAGTTGTAAGAAGCCATTTAAAGGTATAATATGTAGTCGCATTGTCAGTTGCAGTTGCATTAAAAATTCGCCCATCTTTGGCTCAACGAGCGAGTATGCACTTGAACAGGGAGAGAGAGATAGCGCTGGAGCGGTCGAGCAATCTATCAAGTCAATGAAGAGATGAACCACTGTTGGTGAGAACAAAGCCATGAATCAGAAGAACAAAACATTATTTTCGGATTGTTTCTCAGCTGTTACATTTTAAAACACAAATAAACCCATCCACACTTCCTCACAAACCTGCGGGAAGGTGCCGGATTTTGAACAAATACAGCACAAGGATGTTCATCCTGCCGTCGGCTGTCTGTTCTCTCTGTGCCTGCAGACCTGTGAGGTCTTTGAGTCTCGGTACGACAGGGGTGTGACAAAGTGGCGGTGTTTGACCTGGGAATGAGAACGGGCTGCACACCCTGCTTATTGGCACCCCCACATGGGGTCCAAAGCCTCTTTGCTGACCCTGAAGAGTCCCACACACAGAAAAATAAGATAGGAAATACAGACAAAGGACAGGGTCTCTGCAGTCACTACCCCACACTTCAAGTGGAACAGTGGGGTGGATTATCTTTGGATCAGTCTATGTATTGCTTTTTGGTATAAACCTTTAACAGAACATAGAGATGAGCCTTTGCTGCCCAGTCAGGTCATTCTAGAGCTCCTGATAGCAAAGGCATGGCCCCTGCCCCTAGTCTCAAATCATGCTTGTCCTGAATTCAGTAACGGGAACAGTCAGCAGGTCCTTGTCTGAGGACCTCAGGCTTTGCAAAAGCTGTTGAGGATGGAGCAATACCGATATAATCTGAACCCTGGCCAAAGAGAGCAGTAAAAGTAATCTTAAAGTAAAATTTCAATCGTACATTTTTTTAACAGGTTTAGTGATGAAGCATCATCAAGATCAACACCTATATAGAGTTTGGTGTCAACGCCATAGCAATGACATAAATACTGTGCTTGCAAATAACTACACCTTATCGTGACATTTACAGGCGGTTCTTCAGACAATTCTTCAAAACATTCCAAAAAGTAATGAATGTTGAATGTTTAAATGTTTCTCAGAAGACATATCAGAAAAAAATGTCACAAACAAGCAGTGACCAAAAAGGTTGTGGTCACTATTTTTACACATGTAATAGTCTAATAGGCAGATAACCATACAATTTATATTTTCAAACACGCAGCTCTTAGTTCAGATGAATGGTATTTGGCAGTGTTAGGACGCCAGCTTCTGTTAAACAAGACAAGAAGAAACAAGATGGCCCATCAACATGAGGTTCCATGTTTTATGGTTCTTCGCTGAATGTTTTTCATTTTGTACTGTTGTCGTCCACTGTTTGTTCTGCAATCAGACTAAGAGCCAACAGCTAGCCTATGAAAAACAAACCGTTAGATAAACAAACCAAAGTAATGGCGCTAGGATCAGCATGTGACCACTAAAGCTTCAGCTTCTACAGACTAAAAATAGCAGCAGACTAAAAAACCTTTCTCACTTTAATACTTGAAGCAAGCATAGTTGCCATATTTCTATCATGTTTTCTGCATTGCTTTTCTACCATTTGAAGTTTGACAGGCGCTCTTTTAATTTCGTCATCTCATTGCAACCTCTTCTTCGGCATTGCCGGAGAATTAGCGTCACCAGATGTTTATCTCGATGCCAACTTTTACTCATAACAGTAGTGGATGGAAATGCACATTGATTTGTTTTGTATTTTGCAGACGTTCTAGATATTTGGTCAATATTTGAACTACATTTGGATGGAAGTCTGGCTAATGGCAAGGCAAATCCACAACAGATGGTCTTTATCCTAAAATTTGGTTAAAAAAAGTCTGCTTAGGATACTGGATAATGAAAGCATTGCAATCTACCTATTTCATAGTGCAAAGGAAAAGCACCTTTGTTGTTGTTGTTTTGTTGTTGTTTTTAGAGGGACTCCAAAAGGAGTGTGAATGATCTGTGTCAAGGTTTTGTTTTGCTCATATTGAATCTCTGCATGCTCCTAAATCTTGACTTTATTACATCTTGGCTTAATTTTTTACTCATTAAGTGATGTGTTGTTAACCTTGTCACTTTTTGCTCCCCCCCACACCCCCTCCCTCTTAGGGACTTGGTGTCAAGCCAGCGCCCTGTCAGCACTGCCACCACTCCTTCCAGAAACTTCTTCTCAACATTCCTGCCGCAGGGCAGACGCACTCTGGGTAAACTGCCTCAGTTCACCACTGGGTCCTCGCCAAGCCAGGTTGCAGGGTGTAGGAAGGACCTGCCAATCAATCTGGTAAGAGGGTCAGGTGTTAGCAAGTTTAAAAGCTCATTGGGATGAAAACAGAAAAACAAAATTTCTTTGAAAGCAGGTAATATCAGAGGCTGAATTCCAAAATGTATATCTTTATATCTGCAGATGGGTGGATATTTGGAAAAAGCTGAACATGCTTTGCGGCCAATGAACGGCCACAAAACGTGTTAAGCTGTAGTTTCACTAATGTCCACTAGTTGTTGCTCCGAGATGTAGTTTGGTTGCCTGTAGCAGTTTTAACCTATTCCGCACGGGGCCCCCAAATTTGGGGGCACTCGGGCTCAGGGTGGGTCGCATGTACCGTCGAAAAAGCGTACATATCGAGAGCAAAAAAAATAAATGTATACATGCTATATACCAGATTAAACAGCAACATCTGAGCAACACTACCATCTAAGTCATTTTTTACACACTCCACACACAACTATAGACAACCACTATAAGCAACTACAATATGTACCAAAATATCACCAATTTTTCACCATGATTCGGCGATCTATGGACTCCGCTTCGACTTTTCCATCACAAAGCTAACCGCTACACGGCCGAGCAATACATCGATGAGCATTAGCATTCGACACAGAAGCCGGCGATATCTTCCACATTTCTCTCCGTCAAACCATTCAAAAGTTACAGCCAACAACCCTCACAAAACTACACAGCCAGACTGAGAAAAATTTGAACCGCATCGTACCTTGAGGTGCTTTTCTGGGCAAACTAGCAGCTGTTGTTCAGTTAAAGTCTGCATTTCTGTGGCGGAAGCAGTTGTTAATGGAGCGATTAGTGAGCGATTAGTGAGCGATTAGTGAGCGATTAGTGAGTGGCGTGTCCAGCGGAGATATCAGCGCTACGGAGCGGACGTCTGAAGTCACCGTTAGTCTTTTACCTGCTCGCTCACGAGTAGATTTTCTTTTTGACACTAAGTGGGCGGACCCAGTCACCATTGTATAACTAAATTGAATTGGTTACAATCCTCATCTTCAGATTGGCCGGATATCACTCTGACACAGACACTAGAGGGCGATTTTCAGATTGCACTACATCACAGAGGTAAATAATGTACTGTACTGACACTACAAACATAGGATGATCTTATAGAATATGATGCATTGCTGAAGATTAAACTAACCAAAGGAGTTAAAAACATGCAGCATACATGTTAATGCAGCAATATATATCCTAAAACATCAGATATAATAGTAAAACACTGACAGGGTACAGTTTACTGCACATGTACTTTTACTTTCTGCACTTAAAGTACATTTAGCTGATAATAACATACTTGATTATGGTTTTGAATGCAGGTATTTTACTCATAGTGGATTGTTTCATCAGTATGGTATTAGTACTTTTACTGCAATGTAGGATCTGAATAATTTTGTATCCACTAATTACTTAGTAGTATTAGTATTAGTCAGTGATTTAAGTTTGGGAACTTACTTGGCAAACAGTTAATGTACAAACAATAGTTCCTAACCTTGGCTCCAGATCCTTGACCGGGTCAATTGTTGCTCATATTATATACAACTACATTATGTCAGACAAATGTAGAACATTTACTTCTGAGATGTAGTGGAGTAGTGTTTAGTGGCGGATTGAAAACCATCTCCTACACAGACCTAGCGTCTCTGTCAGAATGAAATCCGGCCAATCTAAAGACGAGGATTGTAACCAATTAAATGTAGTTATACAATGGTGACTGGGTCCGCCCACTTAATGTCAAAAAGAAAATCTACTCGCTCGCGAGCTGGTAAAAGGCTCGCTCGCAAGTAAAAGTTTCGCAAGCAGAAGAGTAGTGATAGTAGTCGCGCGCTAGGGGACGCCCCTCGCGCTTAAAGCATGGTTTTCTCCTGCTGACTGCAATTTTGCTCGCACGAGTAGTAATGGAAAAGCGCTCGTCAAAGTAAAATATGCGCGTGGCTGTTTAATTTGCACGTGCACCATTGGGTCTCATTTGTGCTCTCGGATTTTGACAGTGATTTGCTTTCATACCTTCAATACAGTTGCTGTATCCCTTTGTTTGGATTATTTTGGAGATCTTTGCAGATTTATCTGCCCACGTTTGATTGTTTCAACAATTAGCTTGGGTGAACAGATCTGATGTTTGGACCACAAAAGCTAATGATGTTCCCTCCTTCCACTTTTCTCCCCATTACTTACATTCATTCATTTAATTTCATGTTTATTTGGTAGAGACAAATACATAGATAATTGCAAAACAAAATGGAGGAGACATCTGATTGGCTACAGATAATTCCCTGTTGAAAAAAATGTAGTGAAGCTCACAAATGACAAGCAGTTTGTAAATGCAGGTTCAACTATAAATGTATAGGTATATAAATGTAACAACATCAAAATATGTTTTTGATGGAAATTTCAAATCCCTTTAAATATAATTATTTGTGGATTTCAATTATTTATTCATAACAAGAAATATTTGTGTGTGCATCAAAAATATATTTGCGAATGTTGGAAAGATAGAGAAAATATACTTGTGAATCCTTGTGTGTGCTTTCATTAATACTGAGACTGATCTGACCCCATATCTGGCAGCCATATAGGGGGTCCTCAAATATAAGTGGCTAATAGAATTATGATCTGAGATCATCTTCTGTTTCTAAAACTATTTTGTCTTTTCTAGCCTGCAAAGTCAAAAGAGGCAGTCCAAGCTATTGAGGTGAAACCAGTTTCCAGCCAGGCATCAACCAGTGAACCCAAGAGCTCCCAGTCACAACAGTCCACAAACCAGCCTACAAACCAGCCATCTCATCCCAGACACAAGAAAATCCAGGAACATGAGAAAGAGAGGAAGGAGCTTTTCTCCAAACCACCACCACAGGTACCTGAAGAGTAGGACTGGGAAAGTTTGACATTAGAACTGTAGTCAAAGCAGTTTTGTGCATTTTATAATGTCTGGTTTCCTTGTACAGTAAGTAACTGTAGCCAGATTTTTTTATGCCAAGTATACAAGGAATTTGAATCTGCTTTTTTGCATCTCTCAATATACTTGCACAGAAATAGATAACAGCTTGGAACAGGGACAACAAAGCTAAACAAATACAGGTTAAGGATCGACAGGACTTTTATGTACACAAGTACTGATTTTCATCCCGCACCAGGACGCAGGGTCAGCAGGCTAAGGAGAGAAATCCAGAAGTCTCTCTCCCCAGCAACACTTTCCAGATCTTCCTGGGGAACTCCAATGCGTTCCCAGGCCAGACGAGATATGTAATCTCTCAATCATATTTTGGGTTTACCCCGGGGCCTCTTACCCGTTGAACTTGCCCGGAATACCTCTAAAGGGAGGCGATCATGAGGCATCCTGATCAGATGCCCAAACCACCTCAGTTGGCCCCTTTCGACGCAACGGAGCAGTGGATCTACTCCTGAGCCCACCCACCCTACAAAGGAAGCTCATTCCGGTCGTTTGTGTTCGCAATCTCTTTTTTTCTGTCACTATTCAAAGCTCATGACCATAGGTGAGGGTCGAAACATAGATGGACTGTTAAATCGAGAGCTTTGCCTTCCAGATCAGCTCCCTCTTCACCACAACAGTCCAGTACAACGCCCGCAGCAATGCTGACGCAGCAACAAACTGCTTGTCCATCTCGCGCTCCATTTTACCCTCACTCATGAACAAGACCCCAAGATACTTTAACTCCCTCGCTTTGGGCAGTGACTCATTCCCAACCCGGAGGGTGCAATCCATCATTTTTCGGCAGAGAACCATGGTCTCCGACTTGGAGGTACATGCTTCACACTCGGCAGCAAACCACCCCAATGCAACCTGAAGATCATGTTCTGAAGGAGCCAATAGAACCACATCATCTGCAAAAAGCAGGGATGCAATTCTGAGATGAAAACACAGACCAAAATAAATGAGGAAAACTCCTGTGGTGAATAAAACGGTTTTACGTTTATGAAAATGGTTTCTGGGTGAGGACTGAACATTTTCTTGTGACATCTGTACACCAACCTTTGTTTACGTAGAAGCAGATTCCACCTCCTCTCGCTTTTCCCAATAAATCAGTTACGCGGACCACTCACACGAGTTGAAAGCCCAGCAGATGGAGTGAAGTCCGAGATATGCTTACCAAACCAGGTTTTATTGAAGTGCTGTGCAGTGAACTGCAAAAGTCCGTGATGGATCTGTTGAAAAGCAGCAACTTATCCATCCTGTTGACCAGAGAGCGAACGTTCACCAGATTGACGGGAGCGCAGTTTGAAATCTCTGCTGTCGTAGTTTAACAACCAATCTGGCCCATTTCCCTCAACTCTTGGTAATCCAGTGGCGGGCCGTACATTTTATACCTGGGCCTTCACTGCCGTCCTGCAGCTGAAATACCACCTTATAACCTCATGATGGCGCCACAGCTATGGTTATTATTCGTTTCTAGGGCTGTATCAATATACGTATTCGTATTAAACCGTTTGGTACGAGGCTTACCAACCGAACAATACGTTTGAATAATACTAGTGCATTTAGAAAATGCAGAAGCTTAAATTGTAGGAAATATAATGTTTTTTGTGCTCCCGTAGGAGACAGCGGTCTGTGTGACCTCTGAACCGGAACAAAAAAAACAAAAAACAGCTGATGCTCCGCAAGTGTTCTGGGTGGCTACGCTAACTAGCTTAATGGGAAAACAACAGCAGCAACACGCATTCTGCTACACACTCAAGGGCTATTCAGACATTAGATGTAAAAAAACGAACCAGTTACTTACCAAATGCTGATCACATCTTCCTTTCTTTGTTGACAAAGAGTTTAATCCCACGGTTAAATCCCAACTCACAAATCCGTTTCTCCTCCTCTTTCAGCCATTGAGTTTTAAAAAAACAAAGCTAGGTAAAAAAAAAAATATTCTACACCAAGCAAAATACAAAAAATTTCATAATTTGTCAAAATGTCATAATTTTCATCTTTCAATTTGAACTCTCACTACTCAGACTAAGCCTCTGCTTAACTTTCGTTTCACGATAGTCACGTGCTCGCCCACTGACCAATCACAGCACACGCTGCACCCCACTGAATATATTAAATTATAAAATAGCTATAACTTTATGATTCTGTTTAGGCCAGCAGAGAAGGCCCTGATGGCCCACCACTGTGGTAATCCCATATAGAGCTGCTTCTCGTCCAACTAAAAGCTTAGTAAAACTTTCCTGTTCAATGTAAAACTTGCAAAACATTTACGGGTTACCTGTCAGATGTTCAAAAGTTCCTCCCTAAACAGAAAAAGTACTAGAGAGAGCAACACAGAGGCTGCCATTTGTGGCACCATCTTGGATGGCAAAGTGATTTGCTTAGCTCAGCATGAAGACTTAAGCAAGAGGAAACAGTTAGCCTAGCTCTCTCCAAAGTTAAAAAAATACACCTCACCAGTTAACATGTTTGATCTTGTTTGTTTAACTTGTACACGGACAGAAATGTAAAAGTTGTGGTTTTACAGTACATATGCTGGAACTGCTATGGGTGAACAACAGCTGGGCATAGTCACTTACATGTAGGGACTGCTACAAATACATTCCCATGAATACTCTTTTTATGTGATTGTGAACGAGCTAACCAAGTGGTTATAAGCTAGAGGTAGCAAGCCAGCTAGTTTGTTGAGCGTTGTTGGTTGATAAGTGCCAGCATGTTACCAGCTGGCTAGCATGCTAACGGATAGCTCGCCAACCAGTGTAGCTCTGCACCTAACACATGAGCAATCACTACCCAACAAGCTTCCAGCACCATCAATTGCATGAGGATGTACAAATCAATGTCCTGGTCTCACAGGGAATTCAAATATTTTACTTGTGAACAGCTATTCCATTCAGAAGTTAGGGTGCTGTAAGTGATTGCTGGGACTTGACAGTTGTTCAATTTACACTGACAACATCCTTCTGTGTTATCTTTAGATACTAGAGAAGAAAGGGGAGACAGGAGAGGTAGAGCTACTTGCTGAGACCTCCAGTGAACCTCCTGACCCCTGCTCATACAGCAGGAGCTGCAGAGGAACAGAGGGAGGAGGTCTTTCAACGGAACAGTCTTTCATCAAACTCAGCCAAGAGGAGTATGGAGAACACCACTCCTCCATCATGCACTGCAGGTCTGCCTTCCACACACTCCTAGTTTTGTTTAACTGGTCATACAGGGGAAGGGAATACTGACTGACCCTACCCCTTCTTCATCACAGTATCTCACAAATATATTAGCCTGCTCGGTTCCTGAACAGGTAATAGATGGAAAACCATCTGGGAAAATTAAGATTTTAACAGCAGGTGGACTTGACTGGCTTTTAAAGTCACATAAAGATAACATAAGATAAAAACAAAACCTAAAACATTGATTCTTCTCTTTTTCGTCCATTTGTCCTTCTGTTTTCCAGGGTTGACTGTTCTGGTCGCCGGGTTGCTAGTTTGGACGTAGATGGAGTCATTAAGGTGAATCTGCACCAATTATCGTTTGGGGTTATACAAACATAGAAAAGACATGCGTATTATTGTATATCACCAATTGAAACACATAATAGCCTTCATCCTCACTCTTTCTTAGGTGTGGTCATTCAACCCCATCATGCAGACTAAAGCCACCATCATGTCCAAGTCTCCTCTGCTGTCTTTGGAGTGGGCCACCAAACCAGACAGACTGGTATGATCAAGACTGCACATTAACTGAGTATAGTGACATTGACAGCATTAATCAGATTTCTATTTGTACTTTTAACTTGATAAATTATTACATTCAGTCATCAATTAACTGCTGTGCTCAGGAAATTACTAAACACTTGACACATTCCTACAATTCATGAAATTAATTGCCTTGTGATTTTTTTTGTGTTTAAACTTGCACACAAAATGCGCGTCCAAATATATAAAAGGCACAAAACTAAAAACAATCCCAGACAAAAAAATTGTCATTACAGCATGGCACCTACACATGCAAGGCCAGAAAGCTAAAAATAAATAAAATATGGTCTGTAAAAAATATGAGTAGAAATACCATGTAAAAATATGAGTAGAAATACCATGTAACACAAACAACACAAACACAACAGTTTTTATGCATAAAACTGAAGCATGTCATTAGTAAAACTACCCTGTATGTGAGATACACTAAGAAGTGTACTGGCGATCACATTCCGCAAATCTGGTTCTTGGTTTAGGTAAGCTATAGAGTAAGGCATGTTGTACTTTATAGTGAAGGTTAGCGTCCCAGGGGAATGTATGTAAGTTAATGAAAGGTCCCTCTGAGTGACAAAAACTCTGTGTGTGGTCAGTTGTTACTAGGCAGCGGTGTTGGCACGGTGCGGCTGTATGATACGGATGCCAAGAAGAATCTTTATGAGATGAACATCGATGAAACTCATCCACGGTAAACCTGGTTTTCTGTCTACTGTACTGTATTACAGTTTGTTACAATTGTTTACACACATTTTTCTATGTTGAGGTAACTTTTTCAAAACAGTCAGACTATTTTCTTTATCGACATGTACAGTCAGGGCCATAAGTATTTGGACTATGGCACAATCTTTTTAATTTAGCTTATTTACACAACTCCAATGAATTTGAAACTAATCAGTCAATATGTGGTTGAAGTGTAGACTTTAAGCTTTAATTCAATGGATAAAACAAAAAAATCACAATGACCGTTTTTACCCAGCCATCCACATTTTCAGAGGCTCAAAAGTAATTGGACAATTGTCTGACAAACGGTTTCATGGCCAGGTGTGGCCTTTTCTGTCACTATTTCATGACAAATGATGCCGACAATAGGATTCAAAATGTTATATTTGCAGTTGGTAGCTGGTCCTTGGAACTCTCAGCATGTGGACCAAAAAGGTGTCAATGCAAGTGAAGGTGGTCATTATTAGGTTAAAAAAATTGGTGTACCTTGGTGAAGAAAAACCCCTTCATAACATCTAGCGAAGTCAAGAACACTCTGGAGGAGGTAGGCGTGCCATTGTCGAAGTCTACAATCAAGAGACGCCTTCGTGAATCTAAATACAGAGGGTTTACAACAAGGTGCAAACCACTGGTAACACTAAAGAACAGGAAGGCCCAATTAGACTTTGCCAGAAAACATCTGAAAAAGCCTGACCAGTTTGGGAACAAGATTCTTTGGACAGATGAAACCAAGAATAACTTGTACCAGAATGATGAGAGGAGAAAAATGTGGAGAAGGAAAGGAACGGCTCATGATCCGAAGCATACCACATCATCTGTTTAACATGGTGGAGGCCGTACTTTGGATAGGCATGTATGGCTACCAATGGAACTGGGTCACTGGTGTTCATTGATGATGTCACAGCTGATGGAAGCAGCAGGATGAGTTTTGAGGTGTTTCGGGCTAAACTATCTGCTCAGATTCAGCCTAATGCTACAAAACTGATTGGATGGCACTTCGCAGTGCAGATGGATAATGACCTAAAACGTACTGTGTACCATTCTTCAATGGCCAAGTCAGTCACCTGATCTCAACCCAATTGAGCATGCTTTTCACTTACCGTATTTTCCGCACTATATGGCGCACTGGATTATAAGGCGCACTGTCAATGAATGGTCTATTTTCGATCTTTTTTCATATATAAAGCGCACCAGACTATAAGGCGCATTAAGCAAAACAAAACAGTCAGTCAGTCAAACTTTGCGATTACGGCCTCCAGCATGCCCGGATCCCTCTCGTCATTATCAGAGTCAGAGTCAGTGTCGTTGCTGTTACCTGGCAGTTCAGTGATGATTCCGGCCTTCGTGAAAGCTCGGACCACAGTTGAGACTGATACCTTAGCCCAGGCATCCACGATCCATTGGCAGATAGTAGCGTAAGTCGCCCGGCGCTGTCTCCCTGTCTTGGTGAATGTGTGTTCGCCTTCTGTCATCCACTGCTCTAACGCAGCTCGCAGTTTAACTTTGAACGCCCTGTTGACACCAATATCTAGCGGCTGGAGTTCTTTAGTTAATCCACCCGGAATGATGGCAAGCTCCGAATTAGTTTGCTTCACTTTGTGTTTGACAGCATCGTAATATTAACATATGTAATATTATGGCGAAGCACAGTATGTATTACTCCGCGACGCTCCTGACTACGGTAGCCGTAATGTCACGGCTCCGCTGTGACCTCAGCTCGTCTCCCCTCTGTTCTCTGTCTGTGTGTGTGTGTGTGTGTGTGTGTGGCTTGAGCGCGGCCGCAATCATCTGGCACCGGGGCTCATCTCCTCACCTGCCAACAGTTAGACCTCATCACCGTCAGCTCAAATACCCCGGCTTCCTGCAGTCTCATCGCCAGATTGTTTCATCAGCTCAGTGGTAGCTATAACCTCGGCTCCTGTTGAGCTAAACCATTTTTCCTGGAGCAAGGCTGGCTGCGACGTGGAGCCACGTCGCAGCCAGCCGCTCACTCCGCCTCGCTGCTCCACCTGCATGCTCCTCCGGCTCCACAGACAAAGCCAAATAAAACCTTTTTCTCACCTACTCTGCCGTCCTGGTGTCTGCGTTTGGGTCCAGAACAAACCGACCTAACACGTAATGCTGCAAGAGGTGCGGCTTTGTAGTTTACCAAAGTCGTACTAAAACATTTTGACAGAGCGCCGTGTACCACACAAAATCGCTTCGAGGTCAGTAAACACAACCAGAATGAATCCATATATAAAGCGCTCCGGATTATAAGGCGCACTGTCGTTTTTTGAGAAAATTAAAGGCTTTTAAGTGCGCCTTATAGTGCGGAAAATACGGTACTAAAGATAAAACTGAAGGCAGAAAGACCCACAAACAAGCAGCAGCTGAAGGAGGCTGCAGTAAAAGGTCTGGCCATGTGTATTCAAAACTCAACCGACGGAACAAAGCTGCCGACACTGCCTACTTGTACAGTGTACAGTGTAGGAGGGTCTCTGCCCGCCTGCCTATTGGCTTTGGAAATGCACTCACAAAGCCATCCTGCCAGGTGTTTCTTGGACTTCACCATCCCTGAAGCACATGAACAGCTGCTCAGTGTGTTTTGATGACCTTAAATAACTCCTTAAGGTCTTGGGAACAAGAGAGGGAGGGATTTGGTCGAAATGTTACCAGAGTCACCACGGAGCAACAAGCAACGGGTGTGCATTGGCAGGTTGGTTAGTTCACATACTCTCTGAGCTGAGCTCAGCCAAGCGGTCACCTGGAGCTACCAGAATGACCAACTGGTCCTGCCTCACCCTCACCCAGCAGGAGATGGATGAGGTGGAGCGGCATTAATGCGTCAAGGAGCTGTTCTTGACCATGGCACGTGTGCAAATGCGTCCTCCTTCAGGGGTGGATAGTTCCGCTGCCCGGTGAGAACCAAAGCAGGCAGTGAGTGATGCGTAGGTTGGCGAACCAATCCACCTAATCTTTCCCAAACAATTTCCAATTCTGCTTCTCTTCTTGTCTGGTAGGGGTCCACCTCTTAACATGAGGTCAGCCCCTCTGTAGTCGTCAACAGGCCAGTGGACCGTACTCCGCACTACCTGTTGATATAGGCCACTGTTGTGGATCCTCACCAGCATGTGCCTCCCCTGTATCAGGGGTCAGAAGTGCTCCAGGACCAAAATCACTGCCTGTCAGGCACGCACCTTGACGTAGAAGGTCACTCGTCCCGGCTGCTTCCCTTTCTCATAAATTTGCCACTCTTAGAGAATATGCAAATTTTGTTCTCGTAAATGTACTTATCTTACTACTAAATGTACTTGACTTCCTAATCTCACAAATTTGAGTGTTTTTTCTCGTAAATCTTTCACTTTAATCTCAGAGAATATCCAAAGGACCTGTGGTATCTCTCTTTCACACACCGCGAGTGAAGCAGCTTTTCACTGAAGGAGCTGCCCGGTGCTTTCAGATTGTTCTGCATGGGGTGGGACATGTTCTCCAACAGTGATCATGACTTCGCCCTCATCTCCTTTGCGATTGTGGATCAATAGTAGAGCGGGTCGACCTTCAATCAGAGGGTCGGTGGTTTGATCCCCGGCTCCGCTAGTTCATGCGTCCTTGGCCACTCAACCTCAAATTGCTCCCGTAGGTGTGTGAATGGGTATGAATGGTTGGATGACATGTAGTGTTAAAGCACTTTGAGTGGTCGGAGGACTAGAAATGCGTACAAGTCTATTTACCATTTACTTATCACTTCCACTAGATAGAGGGGGCATCCCAGGACCAAGCTGGCCTTCTTAACTAGTCTGTTTAGTCTCTTCCTGTCAGCAGTCAAGATGCTGCTGCCCCAGCAGACTACTCCCTGAAGATGACTGATGCCACTACAGAATTGAAAAAGGTCCTCAGGAGTTCTCACTGCACTGAGACTCCCCAGCAGATAGAGTCGGCGTTGTCCCTTTTGTGTTGTCTGTCCAGTCCTGTGTATTATTCAGGTGAACATCCAGGTAGTTATAAGATAAGGTAAGATGGACTTTATTGTCCCGAAGGAAATTTGTCTTGGACACATACAGTATCTGCTGTTAAAAAATGCAAAAATAACATAGTGCATACATACAGGACATACACAGACTGTCGCCAGTCCACATGCATGCACACACAGTACCTACAGTACATGCACAGACTGCCACCAGCCAACAAATAAATTGCACACTGCCCATTGTACAACACACTTGTAGTCATCGTAATAGTGTACATAATATGTACAGTGGTAGTAGAGCAGCCTCATCAACATAGAATCATCATAGAAAGTACATGTTAAGATAAAAATCAGCGTTACCGGGGTTAGGCTCTGGCTAGTTTGCCATTTAGGGCTTTGATGGACAGGGGGACCAAGGAGTTCTTAAAGCGGTTGAGCCTGCACTGGGTGACTCTGAAGCAGACGCTTCAGAGTCTTCAGGCAGACGCCTGAGGGAAGAAGCTGGTATTCAGGGTGGAGGACATGGGTGGGGTCTGAAATAATCTGGACCTGTCTGATTATAATTTCATCAAAGACAGCCTGGAGTGTGGGATGCTATCTGACTCCCATGATTTTCATGGCTCTTTGTGTTAGCCGGGTAATCTGGGCTTTCAGCTGTACACTGAGATGCCAAACCGCAGGATGCTCTCAACAACGGCGTGGTAGAAGAGGAGCAACACTTTCTGGTTGACACCAAGACCCTCAGCCTACGAAGGAAATGTAGCCGCTGTTGGACCCTAGTGCAGACATTTTGAGAGTGTTTGCACCTGCACATTGTCCTGTATCCTCACATACTGCGGTTGGTTGGTGAGGTTGTCCAATATCTAGATTTGCCTATATCTGTTGAGGTCCTTTGGGTGCGGGGTCTTTGGCACTGCTACCATGCTGGAGGTTTTCTACAGCTGTGGCGCTGTCCACAACTTCAGGCTCAGGTTAAGTGCTCAAGGTTTTGCAAGTCCTGCACAGGACTTAAAAAGCCTTGAGCCTTGATGCCATCCGGACCTGCAGCTGCGTGATAGAGGTTGGGAGTGGGGGCACCGGACAGGAAATACAGTGGATGTGAGCTGAATGTAGGAGGTGGAGGTGGGGCAATATACAGGGGGTACAGAGGTTCAGATCATTCACCCACTTGCGGTTCCCCATAGGCTTGGATTTGGGCTCCTCATAGCCAAAGGTGGTTTTGAGGCCCCTCAAGACTCTGATGCAAATAATCCTCCATTTTCCACCTGTTGTCGTTTTTCCCATCTGTGATCCTGCTCCTCAGCTCTCTATGCACATTCTTTAGCTATTCCTTATTTTCTGACATAAATACCCTATTTTTTTCCTTGAAGAGAATCTTTGTCAGGAGTTGATATAGTCGGTTATACACTGTGTAAGACTATCAATATCTTCCCTAGGTTATGATCTGATCTCCCGAGGGGAGAGGGAGGTGATGAGTTGTATGCTTCCTTGGTGTTGGCATGAAAAAAATCCAAACTTTTGTCTCTGGTATAATGATTGAGTGTGTGCAGAGTGTAGGGGAGAAGCATGATTAAAGTCACGTGAGGGTGTCTGCTGCCTACTTGTAGGAATATACGCCGCTATCCGGATAACATGCGAGAATTCCCTTGGAGTCTTTCAACCGGAGCCAATTGTCCTCAGTGAGGGGTCTGTGGCAACGTCAGTAACCCACCAGACCTGTCTTAAAACATGGACCAGGTCTCTTTACCATGCTTTGTGGGTATTACTTTTTTGCCCTGTCATCACCATTTATATCCATACAACCAATGTGTTTATGATAAAAAGTAGTTTACCAGAGCACAAAATCCTTTACAAGGTACAACATTGTTTACAAGAGCACAATGTTCTTCATAGGTCTCAAAGTGCACCAGATTGATGCATTTTATTTTGAAATGTACAAAAAAAACATTTTCTCAAACTCAAATTGGCTTGGGGCCACTGCTGATATTGTCATCTCATAGGAGGGCCACTTCAACGTTCAAGTACTACAAGAAAGCACAATATTTCCGACTAATATATTTTCATTATACTTTAACAGAATAAATGCAAACTGCAGGTTGTATACATTCATACTAGTTTTTAACAGTGAATTTTTCCCTTACTTTATTTGAAATATCTTATTGAAATCTTGCACTGAAATAACAAATGGATTCCCTGAATACATTTGTACTTTATTTGTTTTCTTGCCAGACACCTGGCAGTGCTTCCGCTCACACAACTGAGACTAATTTGCCCTGATGGAGGTCACAGTTGAAACCCTAAGTACAACTTCAAGATGGGCAACACTAATCCTGTACCTGAACCTGAAATTTGTTAAAGTTCATAGTCGAGAAATGTTTCTCACACAGATATGTGCTTCCATAAAGGCACATTACCCACGTGAATGCTTAGGACAGCTCAGAGAAGGATGGAGGCAATTCACTTATAAATTGTCCAGTCATGTCTTTTTCTTGTGCCTCTCTGAATTTAGCTTTTAGCTCACTATTGCACTGCAAGTCAATACATTCCATTTGCAACATACTTGGGACACTCCACATCAGCTGAGAAGGGCTCTGCAAACAGCTGGATTTTTCCTCAATTTCAATTTTGTGGTGAATGCTTTCACATTTTTATAAACTGACCAGGGCCCTGGAGCTTCAGGTTAAGGATGCTCAGCTACTGTTTTATGCCTACTATGAATGCAAGGTAACCCATCTTGGATCATCAAGTTCAGGAACATCCATTCTGCCATCTTCCATTCATTTCCCCACCTCTGTTCTTATTTAAAAAAAATCTCTTCAGAACCATTCCCCTGGTGAGCAAGTAAAGTACAGCACCATATGTTAGCCATAAAATTCCTAGACCTGATGTAATTGATACAAACATGGACAACAGAAAAGACATGTTCATATTTCAAGCATTTGCTGCATAGTGTCTGTTCGATGGTAAACCAGCCCGCTCATTCATGCAGCACAGCTCCTGAAATATATCCTTGGCTGTGGTAAGGCCGCGCATTTGACACAAACTCAGTAACTCTTCCGTCAATTTGAATTGGTCATTAATATACCTGATGAAAATGGCTAGCTGAGTATTGTCTGTTTTGTCTGTGCTTTTGTCAAGCTCCACAGAGCAGTGAAACCTCTAGCGTAAGTGATCATAAATGTCACTTGCTACCTCGTTACTCTGTTCTGCCACTGTGTTTGCCAATAGAGAGATATTGCTGAACAGAATATCGGCGACATGCAACATTTAATCCTTCAGAAACTGCCCTTCTGTAAATGGCTTTCCTGGTTTGGCGTATCCCACTCACAACATAACTTGCTTCAAATGCAAAAAAAGGCCTTATGCAATATACTTTGCTAAGATGTTAGTCCTCTCTGTAGCTGAGTGGCTCATTTTTTCCTATTGTTTCCCTGGCAGTTCTCATACTGTTCTCCATGTTTAGGCGGGTAATGACACTTGGGATTATATTCCTTTGAAACTGTGACTTTTTCATTGCATATCAGGCAGATGGCATTTCCATTAAACTCCACAAAAAATACTGCAATGTCCATCTTTCTTGAAACTGTCTTGTATTCAACATCCACTTTACTTTTCAGTTTGGAAAGAGACATCTTTGTTGTTTGCAGCCAAACAAAAAATTAAGCCCTGTGAACGTTGCTCTCTTCTCATCAAAAACTACCCGGTCATGTGCACCTTTGCCATTATTTTGCACCAAACTAAATACATTTTTAATAGAATTGTGTTTTTATTTCAATTGTATGTGAAGGGGTAGTTTAAATTGGTAAAAAACAACTACAAAAATAATTGCATAAAAAAAAAATATTGAAGGCCGAATTATATTATATTTTTGGCATCATTTAGCGGGCCCGAGGGATCTCTACAGAGTCCAAGGCCTTGTTTAGTGGGTGTAAAATTTACCATATTCACTATCTTAATTTAGCATGCTAGTATTTCCTAATTTGATCAAAGTAGAGTTTAGCCTGGTTGAAATGGCATTGGTTCAGCAGGTTTTTGGGGTCATAAACCAAAGTTTGGAGAATATTCAAAATGGTTCTAACTTTGTTGCCACCCCGTGAACATAAAGGGGTTACCAAAGTCATTACTATTTATCCTATGAGGTACATGAATGTGGCCAGTGTCTTGGCAATAACGTATTTCTGATTCTGATTCCATCTAATAATACAGTTTTGAAGGAGTTATAGACTGGAACTTTTACTTGACAAAATAGACTAAAATAAACCAGAGACTTAAAAACCACATGCTTGAGTTTTGCATTTTGTCATGTAGCAATGAATAATGTTTGTTGTTGAAGTACAAATTTTGATAATATGTCCCTGCTCTGTCTCTTAGTATCTTGTCGTTAGCCTGCAGTCCCAGCGGTTCGTCATTTGTCTGTTCAGCTGCAGCTCTCAGTCGATCTGGAAGTGTAGAATCTGCACCTCGACTTCCTATCCCGGTGTCTGGACAGCTGCTGCTCTGGGACACCAAGACTGTCAAACAACAGGTAATTTACCAGCTAGTTCAGTAATAGTTATTTAGCTAATAAGCTACTGCATCAGAGCAGCATTAGCAGTTAAAAGAATACTCAACCAGACTCCTACACGTTTCACTTTGACTCTCCAAGTGTCCTTTGTCATCGTTGTGTGTGTGAATGAGCATGTGCTCTGGCTCAGGAGGTAGAGTGAATCGTCCACTAATGGGAAGATTGGGGGTTTATCCCAGATGCCTTTAGTCCACAATTTTCACCTTGACTCTCCAAGTGTTCTTGGTGAGTATGTAAGCAGCATGCAACATTTTTCCAGAAGGCCATCGGTATGTGTAAGATGTCATCTCCAGTGCCAAGCAGGAAAGATGGTCACGAAAATGCACTTGAGTGTGGCATGTCGGCTCTATAGTGCCCCCTAATGACTTTTAGCATTCAACTGTATTTTTTAAGCCCCTGCTATACTAGAATATGTATGAAATTTTCCGCACACATCAAAGTCTGTGAACATTGGGAGAATATTTAGTGCTTGGGTTCTTGCGTGTCCATAGTGCCCCTTATGGGTGGAGGGCCTTAGTTGGGACATAGTTGCTAAGATACTCAAATTTGGTTGGTATAACCCTCCGCCTATTGTGGTGCTAAATTGCGAAGGAATAGTCGATACCTCCAACGATGATGTCAGGTCATGTGACAAGACAACATTTTTGGCACTTTCCAGGTATGGAACTTTTCGATACTCCTCATAGAGGATTCAACAAGTAAATAGAGTAAAATCTCAACACATTAATTATGCTAAACTGTAGAACTTTTTGGTTTTCGTGAAACGGCATTCCTGTGGCAAGGTGGGAAATGTACATTTTTCGTCATGAAATAGGAAGCTGTTGTAAGTTAAATTTACCTGTTCCGATCTGCCCCAAATTGCACTTGGTTGATAAGAGTCCAAACCTGATGGTATCTACAACCCATATTGAATTATTGTCATTGCTCCACCTACTGACAGGAATCAGTCTCCTGTGACAAAGATCATCTGATTTGAAATGATGATGAAATTTGCTTGTTGTGGTCTACACATGATATACAGCAACATGACGTGATTAATGTGTAATGTTTGTTGTGTAACAGATTAAGTTTCCTAATGACGCTCGCTTTTCGTGGTTGTAAATAGAACTTTTGTACCATTTTCGCCATTATTGCAATCCACAGACAGAAGCGAAACAACAGGGAAGCAAAGGGGCAGTCAACGGAAGAGAGACACAAAATGCAAACAGCTGTTATATGCGCTGCAAACAGCCCTTTCTATGTCCTTCCCCAGCTGATTTTAGAGAATCGTTCATAAAGTCAAAATAAATCTAATGCGCTGATAGTGCTACCTTCTCATGTCAGTGCTCTGAATAATACATGTTGGCCTATTCTTTGATTATGAAATAGCCATGTTATTTATGCATTATGAATTCATTCATTATCAAATGTTTTTGTCACTGCAACAGTTCTACAGTGAGATTGGCTGAAGAATCAGGCTCCTTAGGTCTTAATCCTCAAATTGTCCATTATTCATGGTCACCCCTAGTTATTTCCTTCCTCAAATTCAGGGATTCCGTAATGTGGATATTATTTTGCCTAGACCGTGATTCGAAGTCTGTCACTTTTGCATGGATTCCTGTGCCTCATTTGTCGGAGCGTCTCTTCAAACTCGGTGTTGCACTCACCTATTTCGGCAACACCCTGCTCTTCTTCCTCAACTCGTGTTGTTGTGGTCCCTGATATACCCCATGGCCTGGTTCATCTCGTCTTGTCTCAGTGTAAAACAAAAATAACTCTGCTTACTCTTTACATCTGAGCATATCGCTTTAATCTCAGTGTGTATATTAGATAGCAAGCTAGCTTTGGTGTGCTCAGGCCCATCTGTGTTTGCCAATTAAGCATTAGTGTCGTTGTTACACGCCATTTCTGGTCTCTCGTTTTTATCTAATCTTGTAGACATATGGTCTTGGCTCTTCTGACTTTTATTTCGACTACAGTCTTTTCATATCAAAGCAGTTGACTCCAGGGAAATATTATTTAATATTATTATTAATTGGGTGGAAGAGTGTTTTTTCAGCCTGCCATTTCTTTACAGCATGCCAACCAGACGTCAGGGAGCTGGAGTTTTGTTGATGAGATGACCCCATTGGTCATAGGCCACAGTAACCTATGGTTACTCTAAATGTTGAGTCCACAGGCAGAGTTCAGGGGATATCAGGTTACAGTTACTAGAGGTTATTAGAGGAGAGTTAATACTGTTTACGTTTCACAAAAGAAGTTCAGTTTAAACGCACAATACAACATTACAAATTCACCTGTGGCACCTACAATAGCGATGGGACTTGAAACGTTCAAGTCAGGATGATTGTAAAATTGGTCATGTGGGGGTTAAAACAAACTAAACTTGACTAATTCATTTTCTTTGAATAACAAACATTGGCTGATGTGTTGCATCCATGTTTGTTTGTGTTTTCAGACATTTCTATATTATTATGCGCCAAGAAAGAAATGTAGTTTTCAGAGGATATTTCGTAATATGTGTGGATGTTAACATGAAAACTCGTAGCTGCCATGTTAAAATTTGTATTTCCTTACCATTATGTTTATATGCTAACATTGAGTATGTAAAAAGCCTCTATGTACAGCGGAACTATGCTAATGTTTAGCATGTAATGTTTATTCACACTAACATGATAAACATTACATAGTAAGACTAACAGCTTAATGTGTAAACAAATGTTATTAGGACCTATGATAATTAGCATTAGCATGTTTAGCATTAGATTTAGTGTATTCAATTCCTGTGGATGTAGTATAATCAGTGTTCTGTCTGACTCTCAGCTCCAGTTCTCTTTAGAACCTGAACCAGTAGCCATTAACTGCACTGCCTTCAACCACAATGGAAACCTGCTGGTGACTGGAGCTGCTGATGGAGTCATCAGACTGTTTGGTCAGTGTTTATTAGGGACACATCTAATGATTATTTTTATTGTAGATTCCTCTGTTGTCTATTTCTGATCACTTTCACTGTAAAATCTTAGAAATAATGACAGATGACCTAAATTGCATCAGGAGCTCAAAGTGACTTTGTATTTTTCTGATTAGCAGTCAAAACCAGACTCTTCTTCTCAGCAAAGATATTAAATCAGTCCTGCCCATTTTCATATCTTACTGAACCAGTACATTAAACAGCACATTGTACAGTACAGTATATTCATGTGTAATTGCAATAATTTGCTTTGTGTAAACTTTCTGTAACATTTACATATGAATCACACAGTCCAAACAATTTCTGCTTTAGATATGCAGCGGTATGAGAGTGCTATGAGCTGGAGAGCTCACGATGGAGAAGTTTACAGTGTGGAGTTCAGCTACGATGAGAACACCGTCTTCAGCATCGGAGAAGATGGCAAGGTATGTGTTTATTTTGTGGAAGCATGTTGGATGTTTTGGAAAGAAACAATAGCAGTTTTGTATTATTTAGAATCCGTTTTGATGGCCAAGTAAGTGTGAACACATGAAAGGAATTTGACTCCTGTATTTTTTTGCTCTTAATGCATATGCACAGAAATCGAAATACAGCTAAAAACAGGTACAACAAAGCTGAACTAAGGTAAACATAAACATTTGACTACTGTGTAATAGTGACATTTTTGCAAAGGGTGCTGGAATAAATTTGGGTTTTCAAGGATAATGTATTGTCATTATGCAGCACAGGGTTGCACAACCAAATGCAGCTATAGCCCGTTTGCTACTCAAGTCAAACTGAAAAACAAAAACAGTGGTGCAATCCTGTAGTGCATTTTTGGAATTTGCATCAGGATGACTAAACAGCAGCAACAAAACAATTCCCTGGGCAGATAATATGGCCCAAATCCTGACTGTGGGGCCAGTCGACTCTGCTTTCGGTGGAGTTTGGTCCGACAGGTCTGACTTGGTGGTCATCAGTGTGCGGTGATCATGTCAACGTCCACAAATTAATCTTATCGCCACGATTCCTTCTCCAATGTTGATGAGTGCATTGACATGCCATAAGTGTTGCAGTAATGAAGACAAAAAAATGAAGACCAATATGTATTGAAATTAATGGGAGCTACCGGCTGCAGGAAGGGGTGACAGATGATAATAGTAACAAAATTGTCATATACATACATACATGAAATTGCAGTGGCGGGCCGTGGATTTTATACCTGGGCCTTCAGTGCTGTCCTACTACAGTTGAATTACCTCCTAATAACCTCATTATGACACATCAATCCAGCAAACCTGCAGCGGATCCACGCATTCCACCACACAAGAGCACGAGCCATTCAAATATTATTCATGAAAGCGACACGATAGACCGAACAGTTTGTCTATCGTTACAGTAGTAACGTTACTATGTAAACAAACACGCAGTTTGTCACTGATAGAAAAATTCACTCAAGACCGGTTGAAAATCATTAATCACAGGACATTTATTCTTTGCGCACAAGAAGGAGTAAGGCTGATCACATACATACAACATGTCAGGATTGCTCAGAGGTCTAACTCTGAGCCACTTGCATATATACTGCAAAACAACTGCATATGATTGGTACATGGGTTGTTTCAAGTTGAGATCTTCGTCACCAAAGGTGACGCACATAAATCGCGTTCACGCCCCGCTTCAGTGAAGTGTATCAGTTACTTCACTTAAGCGTCTGCCACTAAGGCACTAAGGTCGTCTTCTCGCAATCAGGACGTTCTCACAACATCTTCAGCACCTCCACAATCCTTGTTGTCATTCCGATTTAGGACCTGGTGCCGAGGGAGCTCCCTCCCTCAGCAGGCCTTCGACACTTTGATAGACTTATCAGTCGCTGAGTCTAATGTCAGAGCAAGTTCACCATAAGCAGGTCAGGATCCTTCTCATGAGGACACCAAAGCACACATATGATATTCATTTAGATTTTCTGACCCAACAGTCACTTACCGAAACTTAAAGAGTTTAATCCCAGTACATCGTTTCAGTTCCAGTAAGAAGTCCTTCTCGATTTATGGGCGCCAGTGATGACAGTTGAGCCTCGCAGGTCTGCTGCGGCAGGTTCACAGCGGGGCCGGGTTCCCTTCTCCGCCGGGGTACCGGCCGGCGCAGACCGCACGTCGGGCCGTGGTTGTGGCGCTGTTTCCCTGCGAACGTGTTAGTTGAGTTGTAGATCCACTCGAGTCTCTCCAAAAGTTTTCAAAAGCACCACAGCCATAAAATGTGCAATGCTTCTCAGACGCTGTCAGCCAGAAATACTGTTCATACAAATCCTTTTCCTGGCTGAGTCAGGGCTGCCAGCTGTGGTGTTGACTGACCATTTCTTACGATGTCCAGCTTTTCCTGAAATGTCCTTCTTTCTTGAGAAAGGCGTTATCAGTAACTCCGCCACTAAATCCGTTTCTCCTCCTTCAGAAAAACAAAGCTAGGTAAAAAATAAATAAACTACACCAAGCAAAACCCTACAAATGTTATAATTTCTTCCATAGCCTTCCACTTGAACTTTGACTGCTACAAGCTAAGTTCTGCTAGCAAGCATAAGTTTCACTTTAGTCACGTGCTCGCCCACTGACCAATCACAGCACACCCTGCACTTCGCGGCAGAGCTGCACCTGGACATGTAATGATGACGTAGATGTAGGCCAGCTAGTATAGGGGTAGCGGCTGCTGACACTCAAAGAATACGCCCAACATGTCAAACTAAAGATCTGATTGGTTGAACACGATGACGATCAACAATATCGTCCCCATTCACTTAAACGGCACATGGAGGCACTTTTGAGGCTGCAGGCCTGGGGCCTCTCTTCTACCGAGAGACACAGAGGTGAAATCTGATTGGATAAAAGCTCTACTTATAACAAGCTGCACTGGAAGCAGAGCAACTGAGGAAGACAGTAGCTGTGCAATGAGAAAATAAGATAATGGGAAAAATATTTTTATAAATTATAATGCATACATTTCTTTTCTTTTTTTTTGTGATTCTGTTTAGGCCAGCAGAGAAGGCTTTGCAGGCCCTGACGGCCCGCCACTGTGAAATTGTACCTCTGCATTTAACCCATCCTAAGCATTTAAGTGTAGTGAGCTGCTGTGAAACACTCAGCGAGCAACTTCAGTGTCTCGCTTGAGGACACCTCTATATGTGAACAGTAGGAGCCAGGGATCGCACTGTCAAACTTGTAGTTAAAGGATGACTAGCTCTATATACTAGCCACAGCCACCCCAAGTAGAAATGAGAGATGTTTTTGGTTGCATTGGAAGCAGGACGTTCTACATCCGATCACATTAATGATGTTAGCAAAACAATCAGACAATGCACAGGAAATTTTGTGATATGCCCGCAGTTGTGGTCTTGCCCAGTCTTGAAATACAATCCTGAGTCCCATTTGTCTGAGACAGAGACAACACCAAGTAAAAATGCGGTAGATTACAGGACCAATCTTAAGTACTTCAACACTGGTTGGCACACAAAAACTGATTTAAGATGTCACAGTGTACTTACTGTGTTGTCTGTATTTTGGTAGTTTATTTGCTGAGGTTTGCTTGAGTCCCCAAGAACAATGAGCAAGGAGTCTGGGTGTTTTTGTTTCCCGTCAGTAATCTGGTCAGCCAAATGTTGCAACACCTTAGTTGGGATGTAAACACCGACCAAAATGAACAATATTATTATATTGTATTGTATTGTATTGTATTTTTATTTATTATATTATATCATATTATAATAATTTAAGAAATGTATTTGTTTATTTTCAGTTCATCCAGTGGAACATCCATCGGTGTGGGGTGAAGCAGTCGGAGCAGGTTTTACCCCAGGATGCCACCGGGCCCTTCATCCTGTCAGGGTACAGTGGATACAAACAGGTAGGTAGTGTTAACATAGAACAATACCTCACAGACTGTAGTAGCTTTTATTTATTTGGATCATTTACTTCTCTTTTACTAAATCATTAGGAAACTGGGATGACATCACAGTTATAATAGATAAGGTAACAGGAAAATATATCCTGCTGATGGAATATTAGGTAAAAAGAATTAAATGGATCAAATAAAATGAATTTAATAACCTATTGATCTCTAAATGTGTGAATGAACTCTTGCTTAGGTTCAGGTTCCTCGAGGTCGACTCTTTGCCTTCGACTCTGAAGGCCAGCACATCCTGACCTGTTCCAGCAACGGAGGACTTATATACCGAGTAAATAAACATTCATAAGATAAGATAAAACTTTCAATTATCGAGAGGGAAATTGCTTTGCCTTGCTGTCTAACTGAGGGGTCATTTAGCAATTACCATCACCATGGCAACCTTTGATTGCTGACTCAACAGTTAAAGTGGCCAGAACCAGAAAAGGCTACTTAAAAATGATCTTCCTACAATTTTCACTCTTCATACATAATTTCACATACATACAAATACGTCATACAAAAAATCTGTGCTCTTTCAAAAATGTAGCTGAGGAAGGAAACGGACAGACATTTGACCATAGGAGCCTGAAAGGGAGAGGATCTCCCACTAATGGCCGCATAGGCACTTATGTCAACTAGCACTAAACATTTCTGGATGACAGCAAACTTTATCAGTCCTCTAACCTGCTCCCATTCTCAGACTCACACGCACACAAATAGGATTTGTAGATTTTCAGGCGAAATACTTTCATCTCATATCCCTGTTCTTACCTCCAAATGGACGTCAGATAATCTGACTCTGTCTCTCTCCCCCACTCTCCTCACCCACATTCCACCCCTTCAAAATACAAGCCCCATAGGCCCCAATCACACAAGACTTGTAGCTATGGTAAAGGTAATGGACTGTACTTGTATAGCACTTTTCTTCTTTCTTGCTTTTCGACCACTCAAAGCGCTCTCGCACTACTTGTCAACATTCACAAACTTATGGCAGGGGCTAAGTGCCACCTGCCTATCAGACTAACTCATACACCGTAGGCACAGCTACGGGAGCACATTTTGGGTTAAGTGTCTTGCTCAAGGACACATCGACATGCGACTAGCGGAGCCGGGGATCGAACTGCCGATCCTCTGATTGAAGGACGACCCTGCTCTCCACTTAGACACAGTCGCTAGAACCACACATCATGTTTTTCTAGCGGTTTTTAGATGCGCAGAAATTTCTCAACTTTTCAGTGCTATGCTTGGAGTTGCAGTGCTTGTCAATGTCAGACTTGGCCTAGGCAATCAATCAAATCAAGCAAGAGATAGTCTTTACTACTGCCTTCCTGTTTTGATGCCAGTAGATGTGTGAGGCCTAGCTAGCTATTAAGCTGTTGGGCTGTGAGAGAGCTACAGAGTACATGAGAGGGAGGAGGGGATTCATATCTTATGTTGTGATAGTTTATGTACGCTACTGTGAGCGAGGGAGAGAGTGAGGGAGCGAGCGAGCGCATTATCCATTTTCCGTTAATCACATTTAATCTATTGCGCACGTAGCCCCGCACCACAGGCGCACAATGCCGCTTTGCCTGACCCGCTTTGCCAAGGCTTTTTTGAAGCAGCTGCGCCTGTAGCAATGCGTCTTGGTGTGATTGCCCCATAGAGTAACTGTATGTAAACAGAAGGCTGAGGTTGAGGCCTACCATGGAATGACCTTCCTATGGAAAGGCCTCCCAATGGACATTAGCAGTGGCGGGCCGTGCATTTTATACCTGGGCCTTCACTGCTGTCCTGCAGTTGAACCACCTAACCGCATTATGACGCCACAGCTACGGTTTTTATTTGTTTTGTGTAAAAATGAAGCTCAACACCTATAAATACACTAACTGCAGAGTGCAGATAACGTTACATGAATACGCGCACGGGATGCTGCGTCATTAACGGACAATGCATTAAAAAAACTGCGGAGCTAAAACACGCATTCCACCGCACACTGAAGAGCACGGGCCATTCAAATATTATTCACATCAGAGGGAACAATATACACCATAGACAAATGAACACAGTAGTAACGCTATGATCCATTTCCTCCAGGAAATACACGAAACCGTAGTTCTTGTTACTGACGGATTTATTCGTCTGTCAACACCGAGGGAAAATGAGTCCACTTGAAAACGCATGAATCTTCAAAAATGATCACTTAAACACTTTAACTTAAACTTAACTTTAACACTTTAACTTTAACACTTTGCACGGAGTATATAGACTTCTACCGCTTCACGTCTTCTTGTTGCTGTGCACCGACTAAATGTGTCCCCAGAGCAACATTGGACATAACAATAGTTCCTATCACATATTAAACCAAACAAAAATCCATATTCATAAAAACAAGTTGTACAAATAATAATATATAAACAAGCATATTAAAGCTACTGCAGATGTAAAAACAAAAGCAGTTCACTTACCTAAGCTGCTGTTCACTATTTAAAGACAAAGTCCATCCTCCTTTCTTTGTTAACAAAGAGTTTAATCCCACGGTTGTTCAGTACATCCGTGCGTTTTAGTTCCAGTAAGAAGTCCTTCTCGATTCATGGGTGAAGATAGTGAAGATAGTCGAGCCTCCCCAGTTGTATTTCTTGAATATGTTTTAATGCGTTTGAGGGCTGAAAATGTCCACTCGACAGAGGCAGCAGATATTGTGATTGTCACGCTAGCCCACTGACCAATCACCTATGGCTAGGTCATCTAGCAGGCTCTGGCACGTCAAAGAATACGCCCAACATGTCATACTAAAGATCAGTGGCGGCTGGTGGAAAATGTTCTTGGTAGGGCTGTGCCACATCCAATCAATTTCAGCAAACATCCCAGAATGATTTAATGCAAACAAATTAAGGTATCAAACACGCATTACTACTTTGCAGTTAAATATTTAACATTTATTCCAACACGAAAAAAAGCAGTAAATAACACTTTGACAAACACGTCATCTTATTTTAGTCACCCTCACAGGGAATTCAGTATAATATAATATATATATATATCATATAATAATATTCAGTATAATATAATAATATATATATCATATAATATTCTGTATAATATAATAATATATATATATCATATAATAATATTCACTATAATATAAAACACACACATACACACACACACACATATATATATATATAATTGTTTATATATAACTATATATCCATTTCTCAGACAGGTGCTTCATGTCCCTCACTCCCTAACTGTCCATGCTGGATCTGTCCCCGTTGTTTTAAAAAGCTAAATAAGTTATTAGCATGACGTCATCCAGCTAGTCAAACCTGTCTGGTGTACAGCTACTAGAGAAGCTTCATGTACTGCTTCTCTTTCCTGCTAGTCTGCTGTCTGATTGTGAGGTCAGTCTGATCTGGGATCAGCTCTTTCAGCTGTAGTTTCTCCTCTCAGTCTCCTCTCAAACGGGTCTTGGAGGAGCAGTGCTCGCGCTGGCTCTCGCCTGTAGAGACTAGTCCTGACGAGAACGCGCAGCAGAATTAAATCTGCCCCAAGCTGAATCTATTTGAGGACGCTGATTGGCTAAATTGTATGTCACTCATTTATATCTTTAGTCAGCATTAAAGCATCATTGGCTAAACTGCTTTATAGACCCGCCTCTTTGGGGCAGTTTTTCCAGCGCCCCAGCCAGCTGAGACCTGCACACGCAGAGAGGAGCTGCAGACAGGCAGAGAGGACGTGCAGGAAAAGCATATATTTACCGCAGATATCATATTTTACACATATTACTGGGTGATTCCATGTTTCAAAAACACAAATATTGTCAATTTGTATAGTTTATTATTATTATTATTTATTTTATTTTGTATTATTTGTAGCTCAAGGGGGGGCGGCGCCCTAGCGCCCTCTATGGACCAGCCGCCACTGCTAAAGATCTGATTGGTTGAAGACTATGACAATCAACAATATCGTCCCCATTTACTTAAACTGCAAAGGGATTCACTTGTAATTCTGCAGGCCTCGGGCCTCTCGTCTTACCTAGAGACAAAGAGGTGAAATCTGATTGGATAAAAGCTCTGCTTAAAACAAGCTGCACTGGAAGCAGAGCAACTGAGGAAGACAGTAGCTGTGCAATGAGAAAATAAGCTAATGGGGAAATAAATTACATTATTTATGAAAAATTATTAAATTATAAAATAGCTATAACTTTGTGATTCTGTCTAGGCCAGTAGAGAAGGCCTTGCTGGCCCTGACGGCCCACCACTGGACATTAGACAGTGTCTCTCTCCCCCAATCAACCCCTAATCCTTCAAAAAAAAAAGCCCCATAGTTTTACTGTATGTTAAAAGTGGGCTAAAGTTGAGGCCTAACATACTAACATCTAATTGGATAACCTCCCTATGGACATGAGACAGTCTGTCCCCCCCCCCCCATCCCCCCTTTCTCTCCACCCCTTCAAAATAGAAGTCACATAGAGTAATTATATCTTAACAGTAGGGATGTTAGACTATCATGCAATAACTTTCCTATAGAATAATTTTCCTCTGGACACCAGACCGTCTGATTCTGTCTCTCTCCTCCTCGCTCCCCCACCTGCCAGCCCTTCAAAATAAAAGTCACTGTGCCTAAACAGGAAGCTCAGGATGAGGCATGTTTGATTAGATAAAAGCCCACCTCCTTGTATGTACAGGTAACTAGGGAAACTAGCTTTTCAAAATAAAAGCCACCAAATGTGCCTGCACAGCGACAGTGTTTTTTTTTTACTTTTCAACAGTATTCATACAAATTTAACCCATTAACGCCTTTCAAAAATATTCCTTCTACTTAATCTTCCTAAATATTTAAGACAGCAATTCAGTGTAGCATCAGCTTGTCAGCATCCAGCATTAACACAGCAATTTCTTCTTGTCTTTCATGCTTTATTTATCTCAGCTTCTTGAAATGCTCTGTTCTTGATTTTCTTTTAGCTTTTTTTAAATAAAAAGTTAAATGAACAGTAATTGTAAAGTTTTTACTGGTTAAACCAACATGAATACTTTTATATTTTAGTTTAAATGTTGTTTTATAGATTTTAATTTTCTAACATGTTTTCCTTTCACCTCCCCCTCTTTAAGTTGACCAATGGGGAGCCCGCTCTGGAAAGCATGCTGTCACTGGGGGGGCACAAAGCACCAGTGGTGACAGTTGATTGGTGCTCCGCGGTGGACTGCGGCACCTGTCTGACCGCCTCCATGGATGGGAAGATCAAACTGAGCACGCTCCTGGCACAGAAGTCCTAACACACCTGAAGGGTCAGAGGTCATCAGAATAAATGATAAACTGATTCAGTTTGCCCATTCGCTGATCGAGATTATTCCAGAATCTGTTAATACAGTATGTAATTTGTTTAATGATGTGATATAAAACAGTAAAAACTCACCAACCTGTTAACAAATCATATTAACATTAAAATCCCACTGAAAGTTCAATTTGAAAGCAGGTTTTTAATTAAAGCTGCATGATTTTGTATTTTCCAGGCCTCTAGAGCAGGGGTGGGCAAACTTTTTGGCTCAGGGGCCACATTGAGTTTTAAAATTTGACAGATGGGCCGGACCAGTAGCATATGGATGGAGAGTTTGTGTGAACTAATATAAATTACAAGTAAAAGCCATTACCTAAAAAGTAAAGAAAACTTACTTTTAATTTCAGTGGGAACAGTGTTGTTGGTCACCCTTTTTTGCCAGTGCATCAAAGTTTGGTGTCAGTTTGGGTGTGGCAATTCTCAAGACAGATCTGAGGTGTTCATCAGTTAACTGGGATCTGTGACGTGATTTGTTGATGTTCATCACGCTGAACGTCTGCTCACACACATAGGTAGAGCCAAACAACATCAGCATCCTCTGTGCCATCCTCCTAATGTTTGGAAACTTAACTTCGCTTAGTGAAGCATACAACTCATCCAGTTTAAGGAAGTTTAAGTTTTGAACTTAGTTTTAAAACAAAAACGATCTCCGTCCACACGGCGTTTCAGCATCGTTTTAGAAATGATCTCCGTCCATGCTAAAACGCCTGAAAACGAATATCACGTGACTATTTGCGTACACTGGGCATGTGGGTGCCGTGTAAACAGGAAGTAGATTGGTTGCTTAACTAAACAAAATACAACAGAGTAATAAAGTAGTCTTTAATAATGAAAGGTCGTGTTTGATACTTAAGATCTTCTCTAAAATCTTCCTCTATGAACTCAAACAGACACATTTAGTGGAAAGTTTTAGAAGTTTTATTTTTCAGACTTAACGTTAGTTACAGCGCTGCGGGTCTTGCTCTCTCACACATTAAATTTACTTTAAAATGAACACTTACACATACAAGTTTACTAGATTATGGGTCCATAAATGGTCAACACACGTCTCTTACTCATTTCCTCAGTTTCGTTGTTGTCTGTTCTCACCTGTAGCTCTGCTGGTGTCTGAAGTCTCTGTCCTTCTGGAGAGCAATTCATGTTTTGTTCCTTTACATTTTATCTGCGAACTTCACAATAGTTGTGCAGAACAAAATAAGCATTAATAAGGACAGGAAAGTCCTCAATTTTGTGTCCATCACCCTCCTTAAAGCCGCTAACAGTGACTTCAGACGGCCGCTCCGTAGGTCTGATAACGCCGCTGGCTAATCGCTCCAATAACAGCTGCTTCCTCTGTAATAATGCAGACTTTTACTGGACAACAGCTGCTAGTAAAGACAACATGGTCAGTAACACCTGTAATCAGTTGTCCATGTTGAGTTAACCTGGTAGCCGATCGGTAATCAAGGCTGTTGTTGTTTGTGAGCTTCCGGGTACGGGTCACGTGATAGGGGTGTGAAGAACCAGGGAAGGACAGTCGTGACTGCTAAGAACCATTCAAGTAGCGAACGTGGGTGTGGGCGTCATCTAGAGAGAATAGACCAGACCCCAGCGACGGTCAATTGTGTCTGGAGTGTGCCCAACTGAAATGCCGGGTATTGCAGGAAAAAGGCAAAATGAATGCGGTCTTAACTATAATTACATATTATATAGTATATGGCCCGCGGGTCGTAGTGTGACATGGAGGGGGGCCGTGTCGGAACCACGCATGCTGACTACGGGGGTTCCACAAGGTTCAGTCCTGGGCCCCCTTATCTTCTGCTCTACAACATCAGGAGGATTCGCCCCTTCCTCACTGACGAGACGGCACAGGTGCTCATCCAGGCTCTTGCCATCTCCCGCCTGGACTACTGCAGCTCACTACTTGCCGGAGCCCCGGCGTCAGCCATCAGACCGCTGGAGCTTGTCCAGCAAGCTGCAGCTCGCCTGGTGTTCAATCGCCCGAAGTTCTCCCACACAACTTCCCTTCTCCGTTCTCTACACTGGCTCCCTGTAAGAGCTCGCATCCAGTTTAAGACTCTGGTGCTAGCCTACAGGGCAGTGAAAGGAACAGCTCCTTTCTATCTCCAGGCCATGGTCAAAGCCCTACACCTCCGCCCGACCACTTCGCTCTGCTACCTCGGGGCGATTGGTTGCCCCGTCGCTCAGAGGTCCCTGCGGCCGATTGACCCGGTCGCGGCTGTTTTCTGTCCTGGCCCCACAGTGGTGGAATGAACTCCCCACTGACGTCAGGACAGCAGAGTCGCTGCCCATCTTTCGGCGCAGGCTGAAAATTCACCTCTTCAAGAAGTACTACCCTGAACCTTCCACTCAGCACTTATTGTATTCATATTAGTTTGTTGCACTTATTGTATTCGTATTAGTTTGTTGTGTGAAGAATTTAAGTATTAAGCACAATAATAAGAATATTACCATGGGTTAAGAGTTGCAATATATTTATCTTTGAAATGTGTATTATGTTTACAGGAGGTTAACAGATAGAGGATATTATATATTACAGTATATTGACACATAGAATGTATTAAGCTATATGTATAAGCCATAAAAGTATTAAACACTGTAAGAGAAGAAGTATTAAAGGTCAGATAGGGTCAGATTTAGGGAATATTTAGTGATTTAGGAACATCTTCATGAGGCATGGAGTAGGAGACAGGGAGACAGTGAGACCATAAAAGCAGCAGGAATGCAGAGGAGACAATGCCAGGGTGATGACTACAAAGGATGTCTCCAGCTGTGATGGCTCCAGCAGTGGAGAGAAGGAGTTGACTTACAGCCATGTGGTTGTAAATAAGCCAGACATTGATTGGCTCAAGACATTAGCCAAGATGATCAATGTATAAGTAACACCGATTGGCTCACCTGCAGTTTTTATGACGATCTGACCTCCCAGTCTTTTCTGCAGTATAAAAGCTTTGTTTGAGAAAACAGAGACCAGACCCCACATGATCGCTTCACAGAACCTCCTTAAATGTGAGACCTGAGAGAGTGAAAGTGTGTGGTCTCTGTTCTCGAGAGCATTTACTATTGATAGTTAATTCAATTTGCATTTGATATTAAAATACAAGTTTTACTTTTGAAACCGAATTCAGCAATTTATTGGGTGCACATGCGCAGTAGGTAGTAAACAAAGAACCAGACCAGCACTGCGGCCTCGTAGCTTCATCGGAATATTCTAGCCTTAACAGTTGCACTTATTGTATTCGTATTAGTTTGTTGCACTTATTGTATTCATTTGTTTCTGCACTGCACTTTTGCTCTGGTTTATGCCCTTAGATGCTTGTTTAAAAAAGGAGATGCACTTATGACTTCTGCTGACTAGTAGTTCTCTTGAATACCTATGTTGAATACACTTATTGTAAGTCGCTTTGGATAAAAGCGTCTGCTAAATGACTAATGTAATATACAGGGAGAGCAACTTCATTATCTGCTCAGGTAGCCATTACTCCACTATATCTTTACATTGCAAATTGTTGTTTGCTGCTATATTAATGTACTGAATATCATATATAGAACCTTTAACATAGTGGGAAAAACAAAAACAAAAAACATACTGCTGGTCATGCAGCAAGTGTCCCAGTAAACCATGACAATGAGACAGCATATACTATACTAGAGCACTGGCCAGCCATCATTCATTTTAGTATTTACACCTGTGCTTTTCCTAAATGTCAGAATGTCTTTATCAGTGCATTCATTATTAACAAATTAGCAATTAGTTAAACACAAACTGTCTGCCACATAGTGAGCCTGGAGCTTTCATGTCTGGGGGCCTATGGGGCAGTTGATTGCTGTGTAGTTATGTCCTATAGTGACATTGTCATTCTGTCTTAACAGCAAAGATTGTTTTCAAGTATTTCGTATTGTATGTTTGATTTAAGCTGTTAACATTTTAGTCTGGTTTTATTTAGGTCGAAATGTCAATATTTTTTCAATACATTTTATCACAGTTTGCAGAGATAGTGGCTGTTTTTCACCGCAAGGGGATCCCTAACAGTATGTGCCGTAATTCCTTACAGCGAAGAAGTGAGGGCCACAACAATAACATACAGCTAGCTACACTGAGACGAAGATCTTTGAAATATCCCGTTTTTAGCTCGTAAATCATATTTTAAAACATTTAGTCAGAACGTTTCCGTGAATAGTCCGAAATACGTAGTTAAATGCAGGCACCATGTTGTGTTAACAGAAATAGCATGATGTCGTTGTTGTGACGCGCAGGCAATACAAGCTAAGTAGCTGCATCGTTAGCTTGTTTACACCCAGTTCGGTTCTCTTTTCGGTTTTCTGTTTAATGTCACTGGTCTCTGGTTCCGCGCGCAGACATGGAGAGCTTGTACAAGCGGAAAATGTTCGCGTCCATGCGGAAAACCAAAGTGGACGCATCGAAGAAGCGGCAGATTGGCCTGCCCGCCTCCATCCTGGACGACAGTGACGAAGGCTCCTTCACCTCCTCCTCCTCCTCCTCCGGGTCCCAATCCGACTTCCAGAGCTCCCCGGGGGAGGACACCGAGCAGGAGGATCGGGGCCGGAGCGATTCCAGGTCGACTTCTAGCGACGACAGCTGTTCCGTGACCCGCAGAAAGCGCTCGTTCTTGGGAGGCGACAACAGCTCCTCGTCCTCCAGTCCCGGGAAGGAGGACACAACTAATGAGGAGGAGGGGGACAGGAGCCAGACAAAGAGGATGGTGCAGCCAAAAAAGCGAAGCAGGCTGCAGCGGCAGGACGAGTCGGACTCGGACCAAGTGGAGGAGAAGCGTAGAGAAGAGGCAGAGAAGGAGAAGAGGAGGCAGAGACACAGCAAGCTGCTGGCGCTGTCACGGAGGATGAAGGCCCGGGTCCCGAGCCGAAGGAGGAGCCGCCTGAAGCAGGTACACTCTTAGACCCCCATCACACACACAACTATAGACTTTAGACCTAAATGTACACTGCATTGATTTAATGATGGTAAAACGACAGAGGCATATCCTAAATCTGTGTCCTTCCTGAAAGTTTCTTCTAACCACCTCAACTGTCAATTTAAGTTTGATTGTCTGAAAACAACTCATCTCTGCAGCACTTTTCAGCAGCCAACTATCAAATCAAAACTGAAATGTGTTTGTATTTTCAGGGTGGGGGCGATGAGTTCAAAGAAGGTGAGGATGAGGCTGGTGGTGATGAAGATGTAGGCGGCGGACAGACCGGCAACAATAAACAGGCTGATGAAGCAGGCGGAGTGGAGGACAAGGGCACGGAGGCGGTGATAGAAGAAGAGCAGCAGGAGGGGAAGAAGTAGATCCACTCCGTGATGGAGAACAGAGAGTTTGAATGTGAAGAGCTTAATACTTAAACCATGTGAAAATGGCTCATACCTGTTAGATTGTATTGTCCTGCAGCATTTACAATGGAAAACAAAGACACTAAGAACTGGAGTTACAAGGTCATATTGTGTTGCCATAGAAACAAAACATTGGTGACATGCAACAAAAAGATGTGCAGATGATTTAGACCGGCTCGTTGATCTGTTATCACTTGTGTTTTGTGAAGGAGGCAGACCCTGAAATGGGACACAGCTTTAGAGCGATTCTGAGAAAAGTGGCTCATGGATCATGGTCATATGATCATTCTTAGTGGTCTACCCTTGCTGAATTACTGACGTATATCATGTCAAGTCAGTTTTATTTATACATCTCAAAGCTAAATATCCCTGTTATTGATCTTAGATCGATGTCATGACACCCATGTTACACCGACAGGTGCAACTTCACACCGGCAGGTGAGCATGGACGGTAACGGTACATATGACGGTATTTTAGTTGAATGGGTAGAGCACTGGTATAGCAACTGCATGGCATAATTTCAGCCATCCCGAAGTCAATGTAAACCTACAACGATTCTAAATGTTATCTTTTTTCTTTGCTATTGTCATCCATAGTGGCTATTTGCAGAAAACACGTAATTCAAATGAATAGAAAATAAATTATATTTTTATTTAAATACTTGCTTTGATTAATAAAAACTCTTGGCATTAGAAGTTATAATCATGTATTATACACTGCTTAGAGCTAGTGTTAAGAAGTTAAACGGTTCATAATTCCCTCTTTCATTTCTATTTTATATGGCTGTGAAAATATTTCCTTCAAACTATTAATTCAAGTTTCATCCCAAAACCTAAATTTTACAAGATAACATTGAACACATATTAGCATTATGATATACCTTCGCCAAATGCAATTTTTACTGAGTACGAATCAGATCCAATTATGTTAGTTGTTCCAAATGTTTTAAGGTTGTTTCTACACGACTTATGTTGGACTTGCAGTTGTGACAAATTTTTAACTTGATGTCGATGTAAAACTGCGGCGGAGCCACTCGTGTAAATGTGAATGGCAAAAAATCTGAAATGATCATGACCGATCAGCTGAAAATGAGCCCTAAGCTCTTCTGGTCAGCACGGTATAGACAACATTTATGTCATAAGAAAAAGTCATACCAGTGTAATTTCTATACCTTTTCTACCTTCCATTCCTAGTTTGAATGCAAAACCATGAAAGTCTTAACCTGATTATTTACTTGTTCTAGTGTTTTTGACGATTAGAAAGAAGCAGTGTTGTCAGCGATTTGACTTTATGTTAGCTATGCTAGCAAATATCCATAGTTCTTAATTTGTTCTGAAATGAAATATTTTTCAATTCTGTTAGGTTTTATCTCTCAGGGGACATCTGTCACATGCCGTGTGACAAAGTCATTTTAACTCACCACTTCCTGGCCTTTTTCGGATATTTCAACATCATATCATGGTTTTCAAGACCAAGGGAACAACAAAATAAGTTGTTTTGTCATGGCTGAAAGCTCCTCAAACAGCTAGTAAGTAGACCTATTATTTTGTCACACTACTATTCCTAAGGCAAAGAATTGGCTTTCTCAAACAAAAAAGCATGTTACTTGGGCTGCTGGCTGCCTGTGGGACGAGACTCTCGCCTGGCTGTAATATCAGTACATATGCAGAGGACACTGAGCTGAAGAAGGGTTCCTTAATTGTTACAAAGACAAAAGCATAAGAAACCTCCAATGAGAAAGCTTTAAGTTCTTGTTTAATACAGTCTGTTCAAAGCGGGACTAATGCGCCTTTACTCTGCCTTTCTGTTCTGTATTAATGGTATAAAGACGGAATGGGGGTATTGAGCTTTTCCGGCACTAAGCCGGCAGCAGAGATAGTCACTAAGCCAAATTGACGTCTGTATAAAGGTGACAGCCGGCATGGCGGTACTACACCCACACACGAGACACCGGCGCTGTTGTGTATCTCGTCATGCCGCTTTTGCTCTTTAAATCACACACCAGGGCATAAGCTTTGGCTGTAACATGGCATGCCAGGGCATTTAGGATAAATTATATGATTTTCAACACCGTCATGAATACAGACGCACTGCTTTCTATGATGCTGAATTGATGTGGTGTATTGTAGTGCACAGCACACGTCACCACACTAATACAAATCCATGTGGTTCAACTTAAAAACGTAAGTTCAATTGCTGCCTTAAACTTTCAAGTAAAGTCAAATTGGATTTACAATTTGTTTCAACTCATGACTTTGAGTTTACTTTAGCTTTGGATTGCTCTCTGTAAGTTCACATGACTGTATAGTACGTGTTTATTCCATTTAGCAATGCAAGTTCAAAATATGTATAACTTATTATCATGCATTCGGTTCACTTGACCAAATAAGTGATTTCAACTTAGCAATGCAAGTTCAAAATATGTATCTTATTATGCATTCGGTTCACTTGTCCCAACTAGTGATTTCGACTCACTTATTTTAGTTGAATAGAAATCTTGACATTACTTTCCTAGTTAAGATTACCTAAAAGTATGAGTTGTTTCAAATGACAAATTATAGTTATAAAATTGCATTCAAATTGTTTATACATTAAAAAAATCAACATGCAGATCTCCAACTTCCATACTGTAGTTAAACAGAATATTCACTAAATGTTCTGCCTCATCAGAGAATAACCTTAAAGTCACGGTATATTTAAACATTAACATACAAATCTCCAAGACCCAGTAAACAAATCAGTGTCCAAGTTGTAGGATTTAGTGGTATCTACTGGTGAGGAATGAACTGAATAACCCTCCACTCACTCGTCCCTTTCCAAGCATGTTGGAGAACTACAGTGGCCTCAGGTAACGTAACGTGTTTGGTTTGTCCATTCTGGCCTACTTTAGAAACATGGCAGACTCCGTGAAGAAGACCCGCTCTTTACTTAGACTTAAACGGCTCATTGTTAGTTATCGAAAACACAACATTCTTATATTCAGGTTATTATATATTAAAGAAAACATACTTTATATATGATATTATATTCCAATTTCTGGAATAAAAGTGTGTGTTCTAGTGAGTGTGTTGAAGTGAGACTGCGCTGAACGTGTTAACTATAGGAAAAAAAAGAACAATGAGCACAATTTCAACAGGAACTGACAAATCTTTAGCAAGATTTCTTTCTGTCTTTTACAATTTGTACCTCAGGAGTTTGTTTCTCAATCCATGTACTCTTGCAGAGGCTTGGTCTGGTTTGATCTTCATCACCACAAGCTGGAGAAACTCGAAGGAATACTTCATGGCTTGTGGATACTCAAGATTCACACAGTATATAATGCCCATAAGCATGGCAAAGCTGCATGGCACATCTTTGAAGTTATGAAGCACAATTGTCTCCTCGACCACAACTGCGACGTTGAAGACCTTGCGTGGAACTGCATCTCGTTCCGCACCGTCATAGCCTATCAGAAGGCCAACTTGCATCCCCTTCATGGCTCCATCCAGAGTCTCACCATGAGCCGTGAAAAGCAGAAATAATAGTGTTTGACCTTTTCCATCTTTAAGTACATATGCTCTGCAAGCAGTGAGGGAAAGTAACTAAGTGCATTTACTCAAGTACTCCACTGAAGTATAATTTTGAGATACTTATACTGTACTTGATTTACATTTTATGTTACTTTATACTTCTACGCCACTAAATCTTAGAGGTAAATATTGTACTTTTGACTCCACTACATTCAATTAATTTTGTATAGCCCAAAATCACAAATTTGCCTCAGAGGGCATATATTTCATAAATTTAGTTACCAGTCACGTTACAGATTCTAGATCAAAAATAGAATCTACATACAGTGTATACACACCCGCACAAAAATGTTGTATTTTGAAATGGGCAATACTGCCTGAGCACTTTTAAGTATATTTTGATGCCAATACTTTTGTACTTTTATTTGAGTAACATTTTGAATGCAGGACTTACACTTGAAACTGAGTATTTATTCCCCCACTGTCTAGGCTAATTCATGTCAAGTCACCACAATCCTCTACAAAGCAGGAAACTCATGCCACCAACTTCCCAGAAGTCCGTGAACATCCGATATTAAAATTGTGCATCGGATGTTTGCAAACTCCTTTTTTATTCATCTATGAACAGCCGGTGCTCAAATTGAGGGTGTGACTTTCCTGCTCTAGTAGAGAGGCAACAAACTTGTTACCGTCATTATACAACCTATAGGACATGTTATTCCATCTTCACATGACTACACAATGATGCTGACTTTGCTGTTGAGGTCATTTAAAAAAAAAAAAAAAATGTTAAAATGTATACATGCAACCGCAGTTTTGCATTAAGGAAATTCATAATGTCTTACATCACACATCCTGATGACGTCTGATGGATCTTCGGATATGTAATGTGGCAGGCCAAGCAAAGCAGCAGTCCTCTTTTCATTTGTGTCCTACAAGACTGAGAAATATGCAGTGAGATGAAAATGTTGTAGCACACATAACAAATAGTGCATAAATTTACACATCAGCAACCCCTTACATCTTTCTCAGGGCAGTTAAAAATGTATTTGAGTGCCTGCTTCTTTCCAGACATGGTTGCAGCTTTGTAGACCTCCAGCAGTCTTAGGACCATGCCATCAAGTCCGTCAAGAAAAGACTCGAGAAGGTATGTGGTGACGACTCTCTTGAATTCTGCCCTTATCTGAGGAGACGCAGACAGATAGTAAATACTAGTCAAACAACATTTCTGAATAGGACACGCAGTTTACACAGTATGACACGCAACATGCTACCTCTTTGTGGAATTAATGTACAATTGTGTGACTGCCTACCTGTCTCTCAAGGAACAGAGCTGGCCATCTGGAAAGGACATCTGCGACGAGTGGCTGATCTCCAGTAATCTCTTTTCGGCGCTGGGAAAACGTAGCTGTCATCAGGTGTTCCACCAGCTGGTGATCAGGGTCTTTAAGCATTTCCACCTCCAACATCTTTCGCTTTTCCTCCATGTTTTCAGAACTATGTCCTTCTGGTGGATCTGGACACTAGTTGACTACGCATTACTACTTTGCAGTTAAATATTTAACATTTATTCCAACACGAAAAAAAGCAGTAAATAACACTTTCACAAACATGTCAGGACATCTTATTTTAGTCACCCTCACAGGGAATTCAGTATAATATAATATATATAACATATAATAATATTCTGTATAATATAATAATATATATATCATATAATATTCTGTATAATATAATAATATATATGTCATATAATAATATTCACTATAATATAAAACACACACACACACACATATATATATATATATATATATATATATATATATATATATATATAATAATATATATATATATATATATATATAATAATATATATATATATATATAATAATATATATATATATATATATATATAACTATATATCCATTTCTCAGACAGGTGCTTCATGTCCCTCACTCCCTAACTGTCCATGCTGGTTCTGTCCCCGTTGTTTTAAAAAGATAAATAAGTTATTATTATGACATCATCCAGCTAGTCAAACCTGTCTGGTGTACAGCTAGTAGAGAAGCTTCATGTACTGCTTCTCTTTCCTGCTAGTCTGCTGTCTGATTGTGAGGTCAGGCTGATCTGGGATCAGCTCTTTCAGTAGTTTCTCCTCTCAGTTCTCCTCTCAAACGGGTCTTGGAGGAGTAGTGCTCACACTGGCGCTCTCCTGTAGAGACTTCTCCTGACGAGAACGCGCAGCTTGGGGCAGAATTAAAACTGCCCCAAGCTGAATCTATTTGAGGACGCTGATTGGCTGAATTGTATGTCACTCATTTATATCTTTACTCATCATTGGCTAAACTGCTTTATAGACCCGCCTCTTTGGGGCAGTTTTTCCAGCGCCCCAGCCAGCTGAGACGTGCACACACAGAGAGGAAGAGCAGACAGGCAGAGAGGACAAGCAGGAAAAGCATATATTTACCGCAGATATCATATTTTACACATATTACTGGGTGATTCCATGTTTCAAAAACACAAATATTGACAATTTGTATAGTTTATTTTTATTTTTATTTTTATTTTAATTTTATTTATTGTAGCTCTAGGGGGGGGCGGCGCCCTAGCGCCCTCTATGGACCAGCCGCCACTGCAGTCCGGGACGTTCCGTGATGAACCGTAGTAAAACCGTGGCCATCCGTGCTGAACCGTGGCCACCCGCGGCCGTCAGTGGCCGTCCGTGGCGTATCCGGGAAGACGAGCGGCTTGTCGGACGTACAACTAACAACCGGGGTGATCCGGGGACATCCGGGAATGGAGAGGGGTGCGCCGTTGATTGTAGCGCATCCGGGAAGAAACGTAGTAGGACCGGGATGAACCGTAGTAAGACTGGGATGAACCGTAGCATAGCCGTGTTAATCCGGGATGAAACGGAAGCTAGTTGACACCCCGGAGCACCGCGGATGGGTTTAATTTTCGGCGTGTTGTTGTAGTCTGAGGAAGATTCTTTTTCTCTTCTTTTCTTTTCTTCTTCTGCTACTGCAGCAGCAGCTTTCTTCTTTGCAGCAGCCATCGCCTCCTTCTTGGGTTTAATTTTCGGCATTTTGTTGTCCTTTCAAATATTTTCGGAAGAGTGATTTTGTCTCTGAAAATCAGAACTATTTATACCCTGACGCTTCATCCGGGACGCATCCGGGCCGTGTCAGTGGCGTATCCGTGGTCAAACCGTGCTCATCCGTGGTCAAACCGTGCTCATCCGTGGTCAAACCGTGGCCATCTGGGATGAACCAGGCTTGAACAGGGGTGATCCGTGGCGGAACAATAGTAGAACCGTAGTAGAACCGGGAAACATGTCAAATGTGTTGTCATCCGGGACGATTTCCTTCCCAGATCACCGCGGATCAACCCGGTTCTCACCTCTTTTTATCCGAGGTGATCCGGGGGACATCCGGGGACATCCGACTTTCAGTGGAACTGGGGCTTTACATGTTTCCCCTTAGCATCTCCTCCTTTTCTTTTGTTGATTACCACCTCAGGACAGCCTGCAGCACTTAACTTTTGCCGGTAGTTTCCGAGTTTAAATTTCAGACTGTGAAACCAGGAGTACCATCCTTTTCCAGACCCCGGTTCCCTCAGACTGGGATGCTTCTCCACGAGCGCTTTGGCTACACTCTCATAATGATGCCTCTCAGGATAAGCACTAATCTTTCACATACTGTCTGCAAGTGTGTCAAGGATATCAGTGTTCAAACCTTTAACAATCACCATCACAGATCCATCATTAGCATACCTACAATTTGCTTTTTCAGCTGGAGTTCCACATCGTGTGAGAACTGTGGAATCGGGAAGCGGTCAGGCCATTCAAAAGAATCCCCACTACTGAGAGATGGTAGGCTGCATGTGTCCAATGTAGAATCCGATAGAACTGCATCAGCTGTGAACAACACTTTTAATGTTGCCCGCTCCAAAGGAAGATCTTTGATGTCCGTCAGGTTGCACAACTGATGATTGAATTCAGGATCCTCAAATTGTAAAATGAATCCACCTCTCAGACCAAGGTTTGTTTGCAGCATCTGACACAGCTCCTCAACACTTGGGGGGATGTTTTCAATTGAAAAGCGTTTGATTTCATTTTCCGATACAATGACTCTCAGCAGCATTGTGGAACACTTTCACCTGAAAAGGAGAAGAAATGTACTTTAAGTACAAATATTCAGTAATTTAAGTTTGGGTAAATGCAGTAGTTTCCTACTTATGCTTTTTAAAAATTCTTTATATCTTGTATTTTAGCGTGAGCATTATTGAAGTAATTATGACAAAATATCTCGTAATTACGAGCCAGAGATTCAAGACTTTAATTCATGAGCAGGCATGACATTAAAATAACATGACCCATGGTGGGGCAGATTTAAAAAAAAAGGTAGAGTGGCGTGAACACAGATAGCTCGCTAAAGTACGCTACTAGCTAGCTAGCTAGTTAAGCTACACCACGTGCGCTAAGTTACTTAGCTAGGTCCCGTTTCCGAGTAGGCATGTTTTGACAAAAGCAGATAAGAAGCCAGCCAGCAGAAATTCAAACAGATTAAAATATTCTATTTAATTAGGTTTCAAATGTACTAGCTACTGACATTTTAGCCAGACCACAAATAGTCCATAAGCTTACCGTAGCCAACTGTCTGGAGACCGCCATGTTGCTAAACGTCGGCTAAGTTACATTGAGAAGCTGCCCAAAAACATTAGCTTATTTAAATTACATTTATCTAAATGCCCTCTGAAACATTATTCTTGGTAGGACTTCGTACACTATTGTTCATTAACCTTTATATCGTGTTCGGGTCCAATTAGTTATGAGGATTTACACGGCTCAAATGTCACCATTAAAAACGAACTAACAAACTACTTTAACGCTAGACTGTTTGCCATATTGGACCAACTGCATTAAACTAAGCTTAAACGTTATGCATTTACAGACAATATAATAACATGACAGCAGATACTTAATTTTAAATTAGCTGAAAGATAAAATAAGGGTTTGGAGTTACTGACCAACTGCTTCTGACCAACCTCACATACCCCAAAGCTTTTACCAACGTCACTAAAATTGAATATGTTCCAGTAAAATATAATCATGGCTGAGAGGAAAGATGGACAGAAGTATGAAAATTATGAAATTAATGAAAACTACAAGAAACAAAAAAAATGTTTTGTATACGGTCGTAAGAGATTCTAGACATTTCTCCTAAATGGAGAAAAAGGATTGCAGTTTGCAAGGATTGCACTTGCTGAAATAATTTAATTTAAGTCGATGCTAACATATAAATAGAACAGGAGAAGAAATAGTGTTTCCTTTATATAGAATTCATTTCGGCAGCCCCCCTAACGTTGTATTTTTCTGTTCATTAATTTCTCTCTTAAGTCCGTTTCAGGGCTAATGTATAAATTAGACAAATAATATCCCATTTCATTCGTTTTTAAATATTCCCTTCATTCCTTGTTGTACTCCCTTTCTTTAATCTTCCCTTCCTTTTTTCTTCCTTCTTCTTTAATGGTGTGTTGAGGTGCAGTCATATAGATTGGAAAAAAGACCTCCCTAATCATAACCTCAGCCTAATTTCTAAGCTTTGACAACTGCAAATAAGCTGCCAGCTGGCAAGAAACTGAGTTGTAAAGAACATTTTTTATGTCCAGATTTCAGTCTGCAGCTGTTCAAACTGAACCTACAGTTGGTTTGCCTTATGGCCTTTAATGCTTTTCGCTCAACCACTGGACTAGATTTTACAGAATAGTGAGGATAAACACGTCATAGTTGTTGTGGTCTTTTGTCACAACTACATTGCCCATGATGCTTTGACACAGCCTTCAGACGGATTTCATACAGTCACAGACAAAAATATTGTCACCTGTGGACATTTTTTTGCTTTCAGAAAAAATATTTTGGTATTTATTCCAGTTTGCCCAGTCACACTCTGTTATGTTTGCTAGTGCTACATTAGTTAGACTAAAGATCAACACACCTCTACATAATGTCATAACAATGTCTAAATATCAAGAAATATTAACAGCACTGCAGTTATTACCATAGTTAGTTAGTTACCATAGGCCTATGTTGATAACTAAAGTACATTTACACTGTCAAGTAAATTATATTAATGTAGCACCAAATTGCAACAGAATTGACACTTATTTTCAAAACAGGTCTAAACCATACCCCTTACAGAGACCTAGCAGGGGATGAGCAACTTGCCCGTGGTACCAGTGGAATCTGTAGAAAAAATGCAACAAATATTTTTCTCGCACAAATATTAATTTAACAACTACAAACACAACATTCAGCATCTGTTTTGTTGTAGTTCACAATACTGTGCAAAAAACTAACAAGATTATTTAAAGTTGTTTTGGTAAACCAAGAATTTACAAAACACATCTTTTAAATATGCAGAGTATTATTCCTCTTTAGCCATAAAAACAAATCCAACTAGATAGTACAAACAATGCACAAACAAAACGAGGAATTCATATTTATTGTGAAATGTTACACATTTGTTTATTTGTAAAGAATCCTATTGTAAATATCTGAACACATTTTCTTGATAAATATGCTGCTATAAACTAAGATGTTTCAATGTTTCTATATCAGACTTGCAGAAATAGCAGAGTGTGATATATTAATTGGAAGGATACATTTCAGATAGAGGTACTTTGAATTTAAGCATTATGGGGTATAAATAGTGTAACGTCATATTGCAATGTTTTTTTGTACAAAATCCATTAAATTATTGCCGAGGTACACACATTTTCTGAAAGAATTTCTAGGTATACTGTATATATTACATTTTTGGACCATAACATGAATCATTGTAATGATCAGGTTGAATATCATTATTTCAATAATCTCTAATCAAATTAGATAGCAAATAAATAAAGATAAATAAAATAGATAAAACCCAAGCATCCTTTGAAAAGTGGTAATTGTGAGATTATGAATGTTTTTCTACTTCTAGTATACGGTAGCGTATTGCATTCACAAAAGAAAACAAATTATACACCTTATCTCATGAGCTGCCATCTCATAATTTCAAAAGAAAATATCTCATAATTATGACAAAAGATCTCGTAATTATGAGAAGGATTTTGGCCACTCTACACTACAAAAGAATTAAGATATGCCTTTCCCAATAAAACTTCAACAAAATTATGCCTGAGCACATTTTTCCATAATAAGTGTTGTAGAACAATGAGTAGATAATTGCTGTATGAAGTGATTTTAGTGTAGTTACACTGCACTGCATGCCATTGAAGTATGTCTTTTCAGCTTTACACCTTCACACAGTCAGCTGCACACAGTAGACAATATATTTGTCCAGCAGACCAATTACTAGATCGTTGTCTACCTTTCTACGGTTGCAAAAAGGCATAGTTTGTGTTTTAATATGTTTTTGCTTACGAGTTATTGATCCGGGAAGTCTGAATCTGTGAATATCCTTCCAACTTTACCGAAAAAGACTACCCTTACCCTTAACTTTGTCATAATTACGAAATACTGATCTCATATTTATGAGATATTTTGTCATAATTACGATCTCTTAATTACAAGTTTTTTTCTTTTTATTACGAGACAGTAACTCATAATTACTACCTAAGGTGTCTAACTTTTTTTTCATTTGTGAGTGCAATGCGCTTCCTTACTAGTGTGGTATTACAGGAAGATATGGGAAGCGAATTCTGCCCAATCAGATCCGAAAACAGTTCGCGTCACCCAATCTCCGCCGCCATGATTCTTAATAGTGAGTGAAGGCTGTGTGAAGGGTGAAGAGCTATACATCCACGTTGAGGAGGAGCAACATCGGAGCTTCGTGGAGTAAAGGTCCGGGCGTCAGTGGGTGTCGTCCGGGCAGCCGCCATGGTTCAGACGTGCTCAGCATACGGCTGTAAGAACCGCTACCATAAAGACAAAGACATTTCATTCCACAAGTAAGTTCATAAACAATGCACGTGTGCTAGTTGGGTCCGTGTACGTTTTGATAGTCTGTTTTACCGTTTAGTCGAAAAAACTAAAATACAGAAATACCATGGTTTTCTCGTTTTAAACCAAAAACGGAAATGCGCTGTCGTATTTCCGTTTTTGGTGTCTGAATCCAAAAACGAAAAAACGAGAGAACCAAAGTCAAATAACGAGCAGAATTAGTTTTTTGCAAATCCCTTTTTAGTTGTTTCCTTTAAAACGAGACGCAAAGCACAACAGGTAACCCGGAAAGAAGAATATTTCAAAATAAAAGTGAAGGCACTAGAATGACCATATGCAAGAAATTCTTATTTAGTCTGTGATGCAAGCATATACCAGGGTAACATTAGAAGAAAATACATTAATGAATATATTAAAGCAGTTTACATAGTCTTATCTTTTCTGACAGATTTGTTATTTAAGTTAACACTTTCTTGCTAGCTCCCCTATGAAGGTTTCTGTCTAGCTTTTATTGAACAGGATGTTCCTCTAACAATTACTATAGTTGCAGTTTCTGCACTTACAACCTGTTTCCTATACTGACTCTGACAATTATCAGAGTAAGTTAAACCCAAAATGAATTAATTGACTTATCTTTTCCATTCAGTCAACATAGAAGCACATATGATTACATAATAATAACTGGTTCCCAACTCAATTCCAGTCTGACGGTCTGCATCACCCTTACAGCTCCAGAGATCAATCTGAGGGGTCATAAAACAGGTAACATGGCAGCAAAGAAGAAAAGAGAACCAATTAATCAGTTTTTTGCTCTTGTTTTGTGAGATTAGGGGAAAAAAATGAAAATATTCTAAAGTCAAACTTTCTGTAACTCAATGGCAATAAAACTGAAGTCATTTTATTTGGACCACAGCATTTGACCAACATTATATCTTCTCATCTTGGCCCGTTGATCTCTTCTGTTTAACTATTCAATTCAAGATTTAAGTGTGACAATTAAATCAATGAGGTAGGTTAATTAGGCTTAATGTTCAATAAGAATAAACCAAACATCTTTATTTTTTCAATTGTCATTATTTATTGCCTCGTGATCAACACATGCTCACTCTTCCATGTATGTTTAGTTCTTAAATGACACAAATATAACATGTAAATACATGATGTATACAACTAATGCAAATTAACCATAAACATCAAATATCAGATGAAATAATCAGCATTAAATTAATCTGTATCAATAACCCAGATAATTAACAAAGGCACAGGTAAATAGGACTAAATATATGGTTTAAATACACTTATACTGCCATCTAGTGGTATAAATGTGAACACCTACTTTGCATGTCCTTACAGGCTACACTCTGCGTTCACTAAATCAACAGCACAATACAGTGGACAAACAAATATCAGTGCCAACAGCAACATTTCTGTGAACACAAAATTTACTTTGATTAAATTATATTACGAACTGTATTGCATCATACAATGCACCGATTAATGGAAAAGTTGATTCTGTGTACATGGATAAATGAATATTAAATCGCATGTAGTCAGCTAATGTTGCTAACACACTCCCATCGTCCCAGGTTTATTTATTAATTTCTTGCATATGGTCATTCTAGTGCCTTCACTTTCATTGTGAAATATTCTTCTTTCCGGGTTACATATTGTGCTCTGCGTCTCTTTTTAAAGGAAAAAACTAAAAAGGGATTTCCAAAAACCAAATTCGGCTCGTTATTTGAATTTGGTTCTCTCGTTTTTTCGTTTTGGAATTCAGACACCAAAAACGGAAATACGAAGGTGCATTTCCGTTTTTGGTTTAAAACGAAAAATGAGAAAACCATGTTATTTCTGTATTTTCGTTTTTTCAGAACGTACACGGACCTAGTTAGCGTTAGCTGTCCAGACGTGATGGTGAGTACCAAGTTTCCCACCGTTTACTAATCTGCCTTACTATAGCTTAATTGCTCGTCGTCAACAGTGCATGGGTATGTACATTTGAAGCAAGACGTTCTTTGTGTCGGTAGATTTTACTGGTGAAATTGGGTCACTGACAATTCATCAAGCACAATTTTACTTTGATAAACTGAAACAAAAACAACTGTCTTTCAGCAAGGAGACCGCTGACAGTTCCCCATATGAAACGAGAAGTCTACGTTGATTTAATTTTCACCTAACCGTACTTCAGTAACGGCACTTCTGTAGTTAATGTAACCCAAACGACGATATTTTCTGAAACCTAACTAAGTACATTTGCTTTTTAGACCTAACTTAATTATTTCTCAATCTTTTCCTAAGCCTAACCAAGTAGTTTTGTTGCCTAAACCTAACCAAGTTGTTTCCTGTTATTTTGAAAAGAGCGTATGCACATAAGCGTAAATTAACGTGTTCGTGCATTTCGTAGTAAAACGCATGAAAAAGGTATGGTGGAGTGTAATCCGATCAAAAAACAACAAGAAGGAAGTGCCGAGATTGAAAAGTGGCCGATGGTATTGATGATGTATTCTGACAGTATTGTCTGATCATCACTGTTTAGTAGTATTTTGTCATAATGCATAGTTGATAAATAGGTTTGGATATTCTGTAAGAACGCTCAAGGTACCCAGTTGTTTTAGATCAGCCCACAACAAAATGTTACCTGGAAGCTGACGCAATATATCAATACGTACCTGGAAACATCGTCACCATTTAAGCACGGTTGGCTGACAGTGCAGCAAGGCGAACCAAGAATACGTATTGTTTTGCTCTCGTGCAATTCGAATCCAACTCAATGCAATATTTTCTTGAATTTCTTTTTTCATAGGTAGCTGTGATGTAGTGCTCACTTGTACATTCATATTCGCCGCAGTTGATATGAGATGCGTCTTGCAAATCGGCAGTATTATGGCTGTGAAAGTGTGACGAATCTAGCAACAGAGGCACCACAAGGTGAACACAACGGTACAGAAACCAGTTAGTTTATAAACCAATTGGGATGTAACACTGGCATAACTCTCTGATTCAGTGTCACAAGCCGTTGATACCAATGGCATACTAGTCGGGTCCAGCGGCATATGCCGTTTTACCAGTGGCATACCAATCGGATCCAGTGGAACAAACCGTAAGGTACAGACCTATTAGTGGCTTGAAACCATTTTCTACCGAGATTGGTATGATTGGAATTGATATTGGGGTATTTTCTTCCCATGATCTATGCTCGGATAGTCTAAATTACACCAAATATAGTATTACTGTATATTCCAACATGGCTCGAGTCTGCAGTGGCTGGTTCCTGCCAGGTGGGGGCACTATTCGACCAGTTATTGGGTAACTTGATCTCATTCACAGCATAGCTTCTAAACCAAGAGATAGATATTTCTTACACAGTTTAAGATATTTAACAATCAATGCGCATACATGAACCAATATATACGGTGTGCATGGATATGCCCACACAGTCCGTGTGCGCCTTGACATACCACCTTACATTGGCATTAATTATTCAAATTTCAGCTTAGTCTGCAAAATATTAAAGTGAGGGTGCAATGCATGCTTTTGCACACTTGGATCTTTCCACAATCCCAAGTGTTTAACACAGACTCTATTTGGTAAATTTAAATCCTACAGGTAGATTCATATATTTACATCCATATATATTATATTTACATCCATATATATTAGTCTGTTTTCATGTTTTCCTTGTTCAGCTTTGTTGTTCCTGTTTTTAGCTGTTAGGCTATGTCAATTTCTATGCATGAGTAACAAAAACTTGTGCACACACTTACTTGGCAATGTTACGTCCTCTTTTCACTTCAACTGGACCAAAATAATCCACACCAACATTTGTGAATGGAGGGAGATCAGGGGCAATTCTCTCCGTGGGCCAGTCTGCCGTTTTGTTGTTCACCCGTCTTTCCTATCCCCTAACCTAACATCTTATTTTAGTCACCCTCACAGGGAATTCAGTATAATATATATATATATATATATACAGTATAATATATATCATATAATAATATTCAGTATAATATAAAACACACACGTACATATATAGATATAAGCTATGATGAGTTTTCACTGTTAATTTACCATCTCAATTAAGTGTTGATGCCTCCATGACCAAGTTAAGCAGATGAGACTGAGGACAACTATGTAGAAGAAAAGATGTTCCCTTTGCCTCATATGTAGCTTGACAGAGTTATCCATGTGTGCCCTGGTGTTCTCATGTTTCCTTACCTCCTCCCCCCTCACTCCCTAACTGTCCGTGCTGGATCTGTCCCCGTTGTTTTAAAAAGCTAAATACGTTATTGGCATGACTGCATCCAGCTAGCCAAACCTGTCTGGTGTACAGCTAGTAGAGAAGCTTCGCATGTACTGCTTCCCTTTCCCGCTAGTCTGCTGTCTGATTGTGAGGTCAGGCTGATCTGGGATCAGCTCTTTGGCCTGAAGTTTCTCCGCCAAAGTTCTCCTCTCAAACGGGTCTTCGAGGAGTAGTGCTCGCGCTGGCCTGTAGAGACTTCTCCTGATGAGAACGCGCAGCTTTCGGCCAAACGACTTTGGCCCCAAGCTGAATCTATTTGAGGACACTGATTGGCTAAATTGTATGTCACTCATTTATATCTCATTTATATCAGCAATTGGCTAAACTGCTTCATAGACCCGCCTCTTTTGGGCTAAATTCGTTTGGCCCCAAGCTGCGCGTTCTGAGACGTGCACACAGGCGGAGAGGACGAGCAGGAAAAGCATATATTTTGTGCAGATATCATATTTTACACATATTACTGGGTACATTCCATAGTTCAAAAACACAAATATTCACAATTTGTATAATTTATTATTATTATAATCAGTCAGTGTCAGGACTGTGGCACGACTGTGGCAAGTGTCTGTCAGGTGTCACGACTGTGGCAAGCGTCTGTCAGGTGTCACAACAGTGGCAAGCGAGCGGCACTCGTTCGGCACCCGTCAAGAATCTGCCGAGCTGAGCGGGCAGAGCCACATTTTCTGAGAACACCCATTGTTACGATTGGTCAGCTGCTGTAAATCAGTTTTATCATCATAGTATGGATGAGTCACCTGAGCCACCCGTTCTCTGTATACATCCTTAGAGTAACCACGTTGTACTTTTTTGTTTGTCATTCATTTTATTTAAGTATGATTTTGTTGGTTTTGAAACCAAAGGGAACATAATACACTCTTTCCAAATTATTACTTTTATAGTCATTTACAACAATCGGCTAAAATAATGAAAATAAATCATCTGTTTTATTATCATTTAAAAACGTTTTAAAATTAAAACCGATAAAAAATCCAATCCAAAAATACATGTCAGAAAATATCTTCACTCTGCCTATATGTAGATGTCAGTAGGTGCCACAAGCTGCCAGTGCCAATAGTTGTCAGAGTAGTGCCACCACTAGTCAGAGGAGTGCCACCACTAGTCAGAGGAGTGTGCCCCCCTGGTCCGGTGTATGTTAGCAACAATAGTTGACTACATGCGATTTAATATTAATTTACCATGTACACAGCAATAATACATTTTTTGATTAATCTGTGGATTGTTTGATGCAATACAGTTCGTAATCTAGTTTAATCAAAATCCTATCGTAACAACAATGGGTGTTCTCAGGAAATGTGGCTCCGCCCGCTCAGCTCGGCAGATTCTTGACGGGTGCCGAACGAGTGCCGCTCGCTTGCCACTGTTGTGACACCTGACTGACGCTTGCCACTGACTAGCCACTGACTAGTCACTGACGTGCCACAGTCCTGACACCTGACTAGTCACTGACGTCCCACAGTCCTGCACCTGACTGACGCTTGCCACTGACTAGCCACTGACTAGTCACTGACGTGCCACAGTCCTGACACCTGACTAGTCACTGACGTCCCACAGTCCTGCACCTGACTGACGCTTGCCACAGACTAGCCACTGTCTAGCCACTGTCAGTAGTCGCAATCGCTGTCTCTCAGATTTTGACTTAATTGTAGTGATTATAAGTCCTACACTTTAACCGCAACTGGCTGCTGATTTATCCAGATTGTTGTGCTCAGAGAAAGTCACAGGACACGTTACTATTACTTTATATCATGGCGTTTATTTTCCCACCGGTGTTCAATAAGTGTCCGCCACTTCCCATAAGTTATTTAGTTAATATGTATATGTGTCTGTGTATATATATATTAGGGGTGTAACAATACACGTATTCGTATTGAACCGTTCGGTACGAGGCTCACGGTTCGGTACGCATTACGAACCGAACAATACGTTTGAATAATACTATTGCATTTGGAAAATGCAGAAGCTTAAATTGTGGGAAATATAATGTTCTCCTGGTGGAGCCGCTGCGCTCAACATGGCAACCCACCCGACGTAACCGACAACGTGCTGACTGACACTCCCACCACGTAACAAACAACATGCTGTCTGACACTCCACCATGTAACAGACAACGTGCTGTCTGACACTCCCACCACGTAACAGACAACGTGCTGTCTGACACTCCCACCATGTAACAGTGTGGTGGAAAAAAAAACTATTCAATAGTACCGAGTGAGTCCTATAATACTGAAACAAGAAACATTGAGGAAAGAAGTCTGTCTTTAAAGTATTTATTCTCTGGCCAGAGAAGGCTTTCATCATCATACATACTGCAGCGCAGTCTGCAGAGGAATCAGCCAATAATCCAGTGTCTCTCTTGCTTATAAGCATCTCAGCACACAGGGTGGGGGAACATCAGGTATTTACATTATCACAATTGATCAGCAGTTTCAAGCTCCCCATTGACCCCTCCAGTCATCCCCTTCCTCGTCTGAGCCTTGTCACCCAAAGAGATCTGTCTTTATTACCCTTGATTACCCATGGGAATCTTGACACCTAAACATTCTCTGGTTAAACTGCACCCCCATTGCGTTACTCTGTCTTATCAAAGCAAAGGCCCGAGATACCCCATATGGTCCTGTTACCACTCTCCTAGGTACACAATCATATGTCACATATATAGTTTTGTTAGTGAGTAAGGCACATAAACTAAGTCACAGTAGAAATGTACTAGCACAGGGAAAATGATCTATCACACTCCCCCGTTTTGATCATTATCAAATAGATCACCTAGTGTATTATATTAAATACACTAGGAACATCTGCATTAACAATTCATGAGGCTAGTACATTTGAAGAGCATTTTTAACTGTTCTTGTGTAGCATTACTGAGATAAGTACAAGCTGGAACGGATCATTCTTTACACATGGTGTCATCATGATGTGTAAGCAGAATAGGTATTATAATGTATGTGCTAAAAACAGTAGACAACACATTTTGCCTCTGAGGCCACATAGTTCTGGGTGTCCCATCGTCGTCCAACAGTGGTAAATTTGCTTTTTGTAGGCGTGTATCACTGTCAAAAGGTTCAGGTGAGTCTGTAGGTGCAGGCACCTTCTTACAGTAACTTGCGTGTTTTCAGGTAGCTCGTTCTGCCATCTTTACAGTCGTGTGGGTGGTGAGGAGAATCTGGAACTGTCCATGCCACAGCTTAGCTTGCCAGTGCCTTGTCCTGAAGTCTTTTACCACAACGAAGTCTCCCAGTTGGAGGGAGTACAGTGGTTTGGAGGCAGGAGGGGGGTAAGGCAGCTGCTACCTGTTGTCTCAGTGAGTGCCACCAGCTCTGCTGCCTGTGCTGAGAAGTGATGAGGAAAAGGGCCAGACACCACTTCATCATGTTTTCATGAGAATTTGATGTAGAGGTGTAACATGTTCTAAAACATTTATACTATACTAATTGTATTTAAGTGGTATTCTTCTTTGCTTTGATGATACATCAACATTTTGATAACCATTTGAAGAAAGGGATTATAACCTGCATGGTACAGTTACCAAAGTAAAAGTATAAGATTTAATCTCCTTCCATGTCCTATCACTGAGTTAGAAGACTGGGATTTTGGCATGGTTGTGGTTTTTCATGATGTTACTAAATACTAATACAAAATGTGGATAGCACATATACCAACAGCTGTACTAAATGTTACAATAAAATTACATACACATACACATATATATATATATATATATATATATATATATATATATATATATATATATATATATATATATATACACACATGTATATATACAATGCCTATAAAAAGTATTCACCCCCCGTGGATGTTTTGCTTTTATACATGAAATCATGGTCAGTATAATTTGGCTTTTTTGACAAGAATTTGCAAAAAAAGCTTCTTTCATAACCCCTAGTCCTAATTTTTAGGCCTCTGCTCGAAAATAGCATACCCATACTAAAGAGAGTACAGATCTCTAACTGTAAGGTCTTTTTGGATAATTCTGATGGTATAAATAACACTAACACTTGTGAGATTTTGCTCAGATGTGTAAATATCAGTGTATATGTTACTGGTTTATAGTAAATGAAGATGGCACACAGCTCAATTTAAAATTTTCAGGTTCGCCTGAAAAAAAAAAGCACTTTTATTGATATTATTTATTTGAAAGAATGCAGGTCCAAGCCTAAAACATCTCTCAAATCATAGCACAATATGTGATCAGTCTTTCTGCAAAAGTTTGACTTTGATAAAGTAAAGCCCAACAAAATGAGAGAGGTTTTAGTACAGAGAGTTCAGGCGAGATTTCCAAAATGTGCATTTGGGCACATTTTGGCACATCTTGGCACCATGTGTGCCATTTGACTTTTCTCATGTACCAAACTACATATTTCACTTGTTTATCACTAATGGTGTTCAATACATCCAAATACAACCGTTATGAACAACATGAACGGTGAAAAAACTCGCGATGATACAACAACAAGCTGTGGTGTGCAGGTGCTGTGAGTAAAGTAGTCGCGTGCGTAATGGTGGTTTTCGTCTGCTGTCTTTTATATATTCTATTTGCTCATATATCAGCGATAGTATGACGGAGAGAGATGTTACGGATATGCCCGTCATCTGTGTGTAGTTGCCGTGCTTTCTGCCATCTCAGTTTCTTTGTTAGCATCGAGCTTCGATTGCTAGGTCCGGATATGTGCAGGGTGTGCACACATCCTGGCGAAATATGAATGTGGTACTGTAGTAATTATAATAGGCTTTGAGTGAGCTGTGTTTGGAGTATGTACAAATTGATTAAATCTTATTTTAACTCAGGTTCTGAAGTTTTACGTGGTATGCGACATCATTATATTTCGGTTTCATAATTAGTATATGTTCGATGGTCTAAGATGGAAAGTACCGGAAACACACCATATATGGGGCACTAGTAGTAAGAAGGTTAAAGTGAAAAACTATTTTTACAAACTAATGTCAATTAATTAAAAATATATAGTGTAAAATAAGTGTTATTCACCCCCTTTAAAGTGACTGACCTAATTCAACAGAAGTCCAGCTAGTTGATGCCAGCAGTGTCACAAGTAGTGAAATGGAGATCACCTGAGTGCAGTTGATGTGTGTCAAGTGATTGTAGTATAAAAACACCTGTGTCTGGGAGGTCCAGTCTCTGGTTCATCGGTATTCCTGCTACAATTGCAACATGAAGACAAAAGAACACTCCAAGCAACTCAGAGAAAAGATCATTGAAAAGTATAAGTCAGGAGATGGCTACAAAAAGATTTCCAACTCACTGGACATCCCACAGAGTTCAGTTCAATCCATCATTAAGAAATGGAAGGAGTATGGCACTTGTTTAAATCTCCTAGAGCTGGCCGTCCTCACAAACTGAGTGACCGGGCAAGAAGAAGACTGGTGAGGGAGGCCACCAAGACACCTACGACCACTCTGAAGGAGTTAAAAGCTTCAGTGGCTCAGATGGGAGAGACTGTACATACAGCAACTGTTGCCCGGGTTCTTCACCAGTCAAAGCTGTATGGGAGAGTGGCAAAGAGAAAGCCACTGTAGAAAGAATTCGCCCAAAGGCATGTGGGCGACTCCAATGTCAATTGGAAGAAGGTTCTTTGGTCTGATGAGACCAAAGAACCATCAGACCATCAGCCATCAGACTAGACGCTATGTTTGGTGAACACCAAACACTGCACATCACCACAAACACACCATCTCCACCGTGAAGCACGGTGGTGGCAGCATCATGCTCTGGGGATGCTTCTCAGCAGCAGGCCCTGGAAGGCTTGTAAAGGTAGAGGGGAACATGAATGCAGAAAAATATCGCCAAATTCTGGAGGATAATCTGACAGTCTGCAAGAGAACTACGATTTGGGAGAAGATTTATTCTCCAGCAAGACAACGACCCCAAGCATACAGCAAAAGCTACACAGAAATGGTTCACAGACCACAAGGTAAATGTTCTGGAGTGGCCAAGTCAAAGCCCAGACCTCAATCCAATCGAGAATTTGTGGCTGGACTTGAAAAGAGCTGTTCACGCCCGATCTCCGAGCAACCTGACAGAGCTTGAGCTGTTTTGAAGAATGGAGAAAAATCTTAGTGTCCAGATGTGCCACCCTGATTGAGACATATCCACACACACTCAGTGCTGTGATTGCAGCCAAAGAAAGGTGCATCTACTAAATACTGACCTGAAGGGGGTGAATATTTATGCAATCATTTACTTTACCTTATATATTTTTAATTAATTGACATTATTTTGTAAAAATCTGTTTTCACTTTGATATTAAAGAGGTTTTTTTTGCAAATTCTTGATAAAAAAGCCAAATTATACTGACCATGATTTCATGTATAAAAGCAACAAAAGGGTGAAACATCCAAGGGGGGTGAATACTTTTTATTGGCATTGTATGTGTATGTATGTATGTATGTATATATATTTGTGTATATATATGTGTACGTCTGCATATATACCTGTGTCTGTGTATATGTGTACGTCTGCATATATACCTGTATATGTGTACGTCTGCAGTGGCGAGCTGTGCATTTTATACCTGGGCCTTCAGTGCTGTCCGACTACAGTTGAACTCTCTCCTAATAATCTCACTACAAGAACAAACTCACAAGAACCAGTCACATATATTTATATCACAACAAAGTATGACAAATCAATCCAGCAACGCTGCAGCGCTAAAACAGTATTCCACCGCACACTAAAGAACAGGGAACAATATTCACCATATCATAAAAACGGCACGATAGACAAATGAACACAGTAGTAATGCTACTGCAGATGTAAAAACACAAAAACACTTCACTTACCACAGATGCTGTTCACTTAAAGACAAAGACCATCCTCCTTTCTTTGTTGTTTAATACCGCGGTTGTACAGAACATCGTTCAGTTCCATTCCAGCCAGAGGTCCTCCTGTGAACGTGTTCGTTGTGTTGTAAATCCACACGGGTCTCTCCAAAAGTTTTCAAAAGCACCGTAGCTTGTAAGTGTCATGTCGTGCTATGGTCTCGTTTTGCTGCCTTGGTTAGCGTAGCATAGCTCCAAACAGCTCCAAACACCAAGACGCTCAGTTGCAAATAAAACGCATTCCCAGCCATAAAATGTGCAACGCTTCTCCGATGCTGAAATACCGTTCGTACAAATCCTTTTCCATGCTGGGTCAGGCCTGCTAGCTGTGGGGCTGACCAACCCTGTCCAGCTTTTCCTGAAATGTCCTTGAGAAATCCGCTTCTATGTATGTGTGTGCATATATATATATGTGTGTATATACATGTGTGTGTGTGTGTTTATGTGTATGTGTATATATGTTCATATGTGTACATTTGTACGTATGTATGTATGTATGTATGTATGTGAGAGGTTCAATTTCCTGTTCCCAGTAGAATGAGCTGAGTTCTGTGACTAGATGTCCTCTGACAGGGCCATGCTATAGCTAACAATTTTGACAGAAAGTTAACTTCTTGAATAACCTAAATGATAATCAGACTAGGAACTGATTAATAACCCTCTGGTGGTAGTGATACAATAAATACTACAGAAGGAACAAATCTTGAGGTAATCAAAGAGATATATTTCTCATTTTGACAGGTTTCCTCTGGCACGCCCAGATGTTAGTGCTAAATGGGTGGCGGCGATGAGGAGGAACAACTTTAAGCCAACAAAGTACAGTAACATCTGCTCGCAGCACTTCACCAAAGACTGCTTCAAGAGAGAGTGCAACAACCGAGTGCTGAAGGAGAATGCTGTGCCCTCCCTCTTCACCTTCAACCTCAACATCAAGGTGAAGCAACTGAGCACATTTCCATTGCAGTCCACACTCATTTGATTTGGACCAGGTAAAAGATTATACACAGAAATGTAAACTTTTAGTTCTGGAGCATGAGTTCAAAATGGATCTATTTCTAACTTGTTTACAAGGTGGAGATTTACTCATTAAATTAAAACAGGCTGCACCACATTAGCTGGCTCTTAAGTAGAGATAAGTAGAGATTTCTAACTGGATAAGGATAAGGATGTTTATTGTCATCGTAATAATCCTTTTGAAGGATCTGCACACATCTGCCCTGGATATAATAAGAGGGCAAGGATCCTGGGCTGATTTGTACCTTCTCAACCGGGGAGTTGTTCTCAATGAGTGTGCAGAAAGTGTTCATCTGGGAAATTTGCAGGCATTACTTCAGCACTGCTGTTTTTTCTTTTGTAGTCTGTGATGGTTCTTAGTCCAGACAACATGCCTCTGTTGTTGGAGCCCTGGTATTCAGACTGCACTTTGTCCCTGTATTGTCTCTGGACACTAGTAGCTCTCTGTAGCGCATGCCTGGATTTTCTGTACTCATTTAAATTGTAAGTGTCAGTTTGTGCTTTAACTTTGGTACGAACTACCCTGTTAACCCAGGAGGGCCCTCAAAGATAGTAGAATAAATAGCTGTGGATGCGACAGGGTCCAAAATTGTGTTTGAAGAAGATTACTTGATTTAATGTATCCTATGGAAAAACTAGGTATATCTTAGTAGGAATGATAAATAGAAGGTAAAATGTCATCTTTTTTTTATCATTGATTTGAATGGAATAACAATAGGCTATGCAAAGCATATATGCAAATACAGAGGACCTCAGTGTTTACTTACACTGTACGCTTAACCTTCATATACATACACACATATATATATATATCAGGTAGACTCCATTATAGCTTTACATGGCAATTAGTTGTTTTCTGCTATATTAATAGTCTGACTATCAAATTTAGCACCTTTCGGCTTCATCCCAGTCTTAGAAAGCTCCAGTTGTCAGGGTTTCCACTCCTGTTCTGTTTCAAAATAAGAGCATGCTGTCATCAAAGATAGAACTCTTAAAAACAAATATATCCATCAGTTGTGGATTAGAGTCAGCCAGACAATTAGATTTGTTTAACTTCATGTTGTCCTCTTGATTTGTTAAGAAAGCAGCATCAGAACTTCTGTATGCTTATTGTCTGACAGGCGGAGTCCCTGGAGAATTCCTTCCCCTCAGAAATCCACTTCCCTCTGTCTCTGCCTCTGACCTCTGACCCGGTAGTAGAGGAGGAGGAGCCAGGGAGTAGCCTGCCCGAAATCCGGTGCGACACAGTGGCAGTCTCCTGCGACCACAACTACACAGCGGAGGATTCTGCTAGGCAGAAGAAGCGCATGGAGCAGCTCGAGGAGCAGTTGGGGAGTCTGAGGAAGAAGCTGAAGACGACGCAGCAGAAGTGTCGGCGGCAGGAGAGAGAGCTAAAGAGACTGAAGGCGGCATGTGAGACACCAAGGACCGGCCGCGAGCTGCCAGCAGCTCTCAGAGAGGGATATGTGATTTTACCGAAACACGTCTACTACACACTCAAAGACATTAAGTAACACGTAACAGAGATAGGAGAGCTGAGTGTGGTCAAACTAATCAGCAGATAAAAAATCTGCTGTAGGTTCAATCTCACATGTCTCAGCAGCAGCAGCCAGGCGGACTGTTGAAGAGCTGCTGAGCAAGGCAGCAAAGCCCTGAGCTGAGAGCTGAAGGAAATGTAGTTGTTGTTTGGGAATACAAATGCATGATGTGGAAAACTTGAATCTGATTTGGTGGATACAACAAACTCCTTGCGTATTTTTTTTCTTCTTCTGTTTGGGCTATGGTGAAATGACTTTAATTAATCTCGCTTTAAAGAAGACCTATTATGCGTATTCTTATTTAATAATTAGTTAATTTATAACGTTACAATGTCTGATGTTCATATTAAATGTGCCCAAAGTGTCAAATAATGAGGTAAAAGTATTTCCTGTGAGCAAAAACACTCTGTTTCCAACAATGTTTTATTTACTTTGGTCAGTTCGTGCCAGATTTCTTTATATGGTCATCTATTCCAGGCAAAGCTCTCCTGTGAAGTACAGGGAGGCGCCCAACTCATAGTTCACGCCACTTCTCAGAGGACTTTTTCGTCAACGCACCCCGGTATGTAGCCAGATTTTCAGCTAAGCATATGCTAACAGACGGTTCGATCTATAAAGGGCCCTGTTGACGAGTCAGCACAAACTGTAAGTAAAACTTTCTGAAATATTTCTCTTGTATTGATGATCGGACTAAATGGCTTATGAACACAGTTTTAGTGCAAACAATGGGCATATACAATATGGATACATTTTTTTAGGGAGCTAACAGTGATTTGCACACCTAAATGGTTGAAATAGTTAGCTTTAAGTGATGGATAAACAGTTGAAACATCTGACAGGGCTGTTTGGGTACCTCGGACCAACTTGTTAACTTATAGACACCGTTATTTTATGTAGACAAGCAAGTTATTCATGGCAAACATTATCGTATAATATTATTTCTGAAGACTAAAGTTATTTATTGTCCCAAATATCGTACATCACAACAGACCCCCACAACCGATGTTTGAACACAAGACAGACACACCGGATGCCAAACTGACCCTGAACTCACAGTCACTGTTGCAATGCAGTTCTGCCCCCAGATGGTATGATAATAATTTTCCTAAGTGACTCCTACCAGAGGGTTAAGGATGGGAGAGTGGTGGTGGCTGGGTTCAGTTGGTGTGGTCTCTACCCTCTGGACCCAATGGCCATTGATGGTCAAGGATCACTGTCCTGGCCTTGGTGTAGGACCATCCTCACCACCTCCGCCAAACCCATCACCATCTTCCTGGGCTGCGCCTGATGTTACCCACCTCTCCAGACATCCCTATCCCCTGTTGGCCCTGTCATAGAGTGTCAGCGTTAAGCAGCCCTTTTCCCCCATCCCCTGAACCCTACCCCAACCCAGAATCCCCAGAACCCCCCATCACCTCCTCCTCCCCCAATAATAAGCCACCCATCCCCTGGTAACATCAGGCCAGATAAGAGTAGATCTGGCCCACCTCCTGGCTGAGGAGGCGGAGAACTGTGCGATGCCCAAGCGCTGGCCAAAAGAGACAGAGCCGCTGCGGGCCGAAGACACCAGCCGGGTAGCCACTTCCTCTACCTGCCGGGCATCTCGAGGCTGCCCCAGCTCCGGCCTTTCCATCGCTGGCCCCTCAACCTGCTCTGCCCCATCTGACAAGGTTACAAGGTTTTTGTTTGTCACTGTACAGGGTTGCCCAATGCAATTTAGAGTATAGTCCCAATTTGCTACATAGGAAAGGAAATGTAAAAAAAAACAATAATGTTTTGGGGGGGTTTAATCACCCGCTGTAGAGCCTCCTGTCCTGTGCCGTACACATCCCATACCAGTTTGTAATGGCTGCAGTCAGGATGCTTTATCAAAATGTATTTACTATTGTGATGCACAGACATTGTTATGAGTATGTTTTATTAGTGTTATAATAATAAGATGTGATAATTCTTTTAGAGCCTTCAAAACCGTCAGTGGGGTGTGGCCTCTGAAGATCCCAAACTCCTTCCTCTCGCTCCTACTGTAAATGCTTTGTATAATCTGTAAAAAACAAGCAACATTTTTCATTAAGAGTAAACAAAAGACGTTTAAGATTTGTCTGTCATTTATACAGCCCAATCTGCAGACCACCAGACCAGACCCTTATCATGTAGCTCCTCGTCTTCTGGATCCATGACATCCCCGGTAGTGTACTTAATGTATACATTAACAAAGTTAATGTCTTTGCATGCCAACTAGGGCTGCAACAACGAATCGATAAAATCGATAAAATTCGATTATTAAAAGAGTTGGCAACGAATTTCATTATCGATTCGTTGTGTCGCGCGCCACTCAATAAGTCGCGGAGATGTTTGAGTATAAAAAAAAAAAAAAGAGCGGATCGGAGGTAGAGGAAAGACCACCGGAGAGACCCGTAACGTTGTTCTGAAACACATGGCGGAGGCAGAGAAATCAGTACGACCTAAGTCATCCAAGGTGCGGAGCATTTCACACTAAATAATCGAAAAAGTGTGTTAATTGCAAGATATGCAAAAGCGACATGGCACGGGAGAACCACGGTGATGATTCAGCACCTAAAACGTAAACCTGTTGGAGCCCTTGATGAGGAGGAAGGGAGTTCAACAGCAGGGTAAGTCACTACAGAATCCTACTTTTGTTCCGTTTTGAAGTGAGGAACTAGTCGCGTTCGATGTGCGGATCCGCCCGGTGTCCGCAGCGATGACAAGTTAGCGTTAGCTCGTTAATAACAGTAGTAAAGCAGGGGTGGTATAGTTTGCAAGACTAAAGACACGTTTTTATTCACTCGCCTTTTTTTATCCGATTCATCGATTAATCGAAAAAATAATCGACAGATTAATCGATTATTAAAATAATCGTTAGTTGCAGCCCTAATGCCAACCCATGACAATCAGACAATTTTCTTTAAAGGAACAGTGTGTAACATTTAGGGGGATTAATTGGCAGCATTGGAATATAATATTCATAACTATGTTTTAATCAACCCGAAACTAAGTGACCCGAAACTAAGAATTGTTGTGTTTTCATTTGCTTAGAAAAAGCCATTTATATCTACCTGGGGAGCGGGTCGTCTCCCACGAAGTTCGCCATCTTGCACCGCCATGTTTCTACAGCAGCCTAGAACACTGGCTCTGCCGAGATTTCGCATTTTCCGTTATCTACAGGGAGTTATACTTTCCGAAACCGGGTATTAAATGGGCACCAGTGCTAAATTACTGGAATATTGATAAGCCCCGCTGTTACTGGTGCTTTTATTAGTACTTTTTAATGCTCTGATGTTATTTAATTTCAAGTTGCAGTGCGCATTTGCTCTGCTCTGTCTGGCAAAGCTCCTCCAACTACACACAAACATAAACACAACACACACATGAAGCCGTGAGGTGAACCAGGTGACTTGAAGGATACTCGGGTTGGCAGCAACTACGCTTGTTACTGTTCATACAATAAAATATTTGCGAATAAAAAGCCAATACTTTATCAATACATCTGTGCAAGAAAAATGGACATGTAGACGAACTCGAAACTTAATTCAATCGGCCACCGCTGCTATGTTTTCACAAGCACAGCATGAATTGTTTTGTAAATTTCTCTGCTGGCTGAGACAAAGCAGCCATGAGGACAGAGGACAGGAGGAATGACTATTCTTCATTCATTATAAACTTCACTCAGAAGTGTTATTTATTTAATAACATTTTACATTTGTTTCCAGTGAGATATTAATGACTTTAGTGACTTTGTTGTTGTAAATATAACTGTTGCTGCTCTAAAAACAATATTTAGATATATTTTAAATATAAATTCTAATCCTGTTCTGAATTTATTTATTCAAATTCCATACATGTTTTTAAAAAACAATTATTTAGTCATATAGAAATGCAGAGTATTGCTAAGAGTAGCTCCTTGTTGTACGGAAATCCTAAAGATACCTCTCCCTATCTGAAGGCCACCGTAGTTCTCCACCACGCTTGGAAAGAGAGAGATGAGCTGAGTATTTAGTTGGTTGCAATCTGCAACAGACCACCTCGATGCCACTAAACCTTACACACTGTGCATTTAAATAGAAATATATATTTTTCTTTCTGTGAGTAGGTCACACCACTGAAGAGATGGAGCTGACAGTTCGGCGGTGTGGCCATTCCAGGGCACCTGACCCTCAGGAGAGTTCGGAGGGGTTGGTGTCGTGAGTCCAGTGTGACAACTGCAAGACATGGTTTCCCACCATTTGTGTGGGCTGGGACATGGTGCAGAATGATGATTATGATTTTCAATGTTATTTGTATCCGGATATATACATATATATAATTTGTATTTAATTTTAATTGTTTACATTTTTGTCTGATTGTTAAAAAAATTGTATTTGTGTATTTAATCAATATTTTCATAATCATTTGAATAATTTTCTCTAGTCATTTGTATTTTGATTAAAAGCAATGTACCATTCATGCAACAGTTGGTATTTTGCCAGTGATTGAAATGAGAAGAGATAAAATATCCAGGAGGCGGTGGTATACAAAGTGGAAATTAATGAGCTTTTATTTTTAATAATTTCGAGTTGTTGAAGCTTAATATCTCATTGTGAAGGACGGAAGTACGATCCTGGATGTATTGACAGCATTAATGTTATTCGGGCGACCCAGTAAAATCTTAATACGCCTGAAAAACCAGCAGCGTGCAGTGTTTACAATGAGGAGATGGGAATATATGAACAAAGTCAAGGGAGGCGCACAGCTAATTCACCGGCGTTGCAACATCCTTTTGCCAGTTTTGGTAAAAACGAAGCTAAAGCAAATGTTTAAAACGATGTTCGTTTAGAAATGTAAGAAGTTAGACTTTATTTTGATACCATCAAATTAACTGAAAATATTACATTATATATCAGTATAATATATATTATTAGTTAAAGTACAATTTTAATAGTGTTAATTAAAAATAGCTGCGACATGATACTGCTACAGCTCTGTTTAGAGTTGCACATGCGCAGTACCAATCATGAGGCGAGCACTGTTACAAATTATATTTAGGGATACAACTGGGTCCACCCATAGAGATATTCTGTGTGAGCGTTGACAAAATGACACAAGTTTTGCCATGAAATAAGACAGTGTTTTACTGTGCAATTGACAGTATGTAATATAAAATACCACTTTATTTTTTATGAATTCCCTTTATTGCTGTAAAAAAGAAAAGGCTTTGCCATTAATGATATGATGTAAAATAAAATGTTATGATAATGTAAGTTTAATTAATCATTTTTCATCATTCATTCATGTATTCTCGTAAATAGCACAAAATATGTGACTTGGTTATATGACACTATCTTACTAGTGTCCATATTTTTTATATATTTATATTTTAATGATCAAAATTCCTGAAAAATGTAATAAATACATCAGTGCTCAGTATGATATTCGCAGGTCAGCTTGATGGTTAAGAGTAATTAAACTGAATTGGGTCAAGATAGCTCGGCTACACGTGAAGGTGGCAGTTAGGTTTAAGACAGATCGCCAAAGTTTGTAATAATCCATTGGCTTGAATAGTCATTGAATAGATCAGCAAGCTTTCAAGATGTTTCCAAAGCGTTGCCATCCTGAGCCAGGGGGCAGTATGTGGACATCGAGAGTCCCTCCAGGTTGGGTGGAATGAGTTGGGACAAGTATCAGAAAAGAGCAAAGAGAACAAATGTTGTTTCATTAACCAGGGTTCCAACAGCTTAAAGGTGCACTGGGCAACTGCCACCTACTGTAGACACTGTCTATGGATAAGTACCTCATGTAACCCCACTTCAGACAATCCAAACTATCCCTTCAATACAGACATTTTCCTTTAATACCCTTCTAAAACGAACCCTGTCGCCGGAGACAGAAAGTTGCATGCATAATTCAAATTAATTGATAATTCAATAACTCCTCTACCATTCACGCTATCGACGTAATTCCAACGGATTCTGAAAGCTGAGAAGCTTTCCAGTGATATATGGTACATTACGGTAGTGGAGAAACCAGTGCCGGTGTTATGTCTGTTAGGGTTTGAACAAAGAGAAAGGCCGGCCATCTGCTGTGTCGTCCTTCCAAGGCAGAGTCAAAAACTAGCTGGTTCGAGTCATAATCAAATCAAAAGATATTTAATAACTACAGAAGCTAAACAGTTGCAAACTGAATCACACAATTAATAACATAATATTCCATGCCACTTTCTTCCAACACATTCCCCAACACCCTCACACAGACACTCAACCACACTCCTTGGTTAAAACTCCTACAAGTAAACACACTGTGACACATAATATCCAGCACTAGGAGCGCTTTAAACTTAAGTTCCTCACACGTCCCTACTGGTTTTCAAACCTACTGGTTTCCCTTCTGTGCGCAGCAGCTGTTTTCTGCCTCTGTCGACAGATTCGTCACACATTCACAAACATATTGCTGGAGATCTATAAACCACATCTCATCTCCATTGCGGGGATTACGATTGTATAAGTGAGCACTACATCACAGCCACGTATGAAGAAATACATTGAAGAAAATATAGTTATGGAAAGATCGCAACCACCTGTATTCGAACTCTGTCGAGCAAAATAGTAATAATTCCAAAGATGGTCATGCTACGCAATCCGCCACTTACTCCTGAAGATATATCAGTCATTCAATTATTTATCTATTAAGTCATACCTCCTTAGTGTCCACGGAACGTTTTGGTTTAGGGTGAACTGAAACAACTGGTGACCTGGGGCGTATCACTTCCAAACATATTTATCAATGCTTTTTCACGAGGCTTCGGCCATACACCACCGACGCATTTTGACAAAAACAAATGTACTTTTGTGACGATTATACAGTGACGATCGTACTGTGAAAATACACTAAATAATTGCGAACTCTTGTCTCAGAATTCAACTTACTTTGTTGACAAATTATTTGCCACGGTCGTACGTACGGATACGCTTGGGCGCCATACAAAAAAAAACATTATGCACAATGTCACTACTTCAGCTCTCTTAGTCCTTAGAGGGCAGACCTCTAACCACTTTGTGAAGTAGTCCACCATCACACATACCTAACCATTGTTGGTGCATTTCAGCTTGCCAACAAGATCCATCCAGACTAGTTCGAAGGGCTCAGTCACCTTAGAATGCAAACCAAAGCTTAACACCAACTTCATACAACAAATTGAATGTTTATTCACCTCTACGGGTTATACAGAATTGTCTCCTTCATAGAGGTCCTCTTTTTCTGGCAGGCATCACATTGGGCAATCTAACAAAGTAAAACAATTTGTTTCCTAGCTGTACGAAATAATTTTCTAATGAGCAAATTTCGTAGTTAAACTATACCAGTACTAAGTTGATTTTACCTTGCGTCAACTGTTGATGTCAACTTGCTGAGAGTCAACGTCCTTTAATATTCTGTGAAATATATAGAGAAATTATGTTAAAACATGAACACACAACATTAAATCTGAATTTGGCTTAAATCTTCATATCGATAGCATGTTTTATCCCCACAAAAAAAAACACATAAACAAGTCAACATAAGGTGAATACTGAGATACACAGCAGGCCTGGTCATGTTCATATGTGACACTAACTCAACACAGTACTGGCACCTTGTTTCATGCCCATAGCCTTCATCATCAAGGACACCGCATTGGATAGATAGAGACATAAGAGACCAGTTTAAAACTGATGACAGAAATATAAGTTACTGTAAAAATATGTCAGAATATGATAGTGACAAAATGACAAAATATTGTTAAGTGTATTAGACTCGCTCTAAAGTCACTAATTCCACCACATATGGGATATTTTTTAGCGCATGACCAGAGTGTGCTTGTTGCTGCTCAGCTATGACTTGACCTCGGCTGCACTTGAGGATGTCCGAGAGAAAGCGCGCTGTGTGCGTGTCGCAGCACAGCACAGCTCCTGTGTGGCAGAAGTGGGCTTCACTTAACCGAAGTAATTCGGCCCTCCCCTCCCCCCACGTCGACAGAGCGCAGCCGGTCGAGCACCGTGTCCCCAGGCCAACAACCTTTCAAGGGAGAACCCTGTAAAATCGCTACCAAAACCACCAAAAACATGGCCACAAAACGTGGCGCCGTGAGCCATGTCTGTAATGCTGTCCCAAGTTAGCTAGCATGATAGCCTAACTAGCTAGCATGCTAAACTGAGTTCACTACTCTTCAGTATTCAATACTCAAACACAGACTTGACCGAAGGCTCAACAGCAACATAGAACATTAATTAAACATATAACCTACCCCAATAGCTCCCGTCCATGAATTTCCTCTCCTCAGGTGAAGCTCTGCCGTCCTTGTTCAGGTTCTGATGTTCCGTTGTTTCGCTGAAGAAAAAAGCGCTAAATCTCCTCTGACGTCACCCCCTGAGTATGTGCTATATGTTGCCAGGTTTCACTCGTATTACCCAAGTACAATGTACTTTGTTGTGTCAGGTAGTGCATTCAATACAGTAGTTTAGTAGATATTACTTGGTGTGAATGATTACAATTTACTTGTAAAAATGAGGATACATAATTACAAACAAACACCAAGTAACACATTAAATAAAAGGTGATATTTTAAAGTAAAAGCACTGAAATGATAATTTCTTGTAAAATTTACAAAAATAATCGAGGTAATAATTACAGGGCCAAAAAGTCATTTTTTTCAGTGTAGTATTGAAAGGGTAGGACCTGCATACACACTGAATGGAAGGTGCAAGGTGAGCAGATTAAAATACTTTGAGTAAAATCACATTCAAATAAGGTTTACAATTTACTAGAATTAATTAACTAGAATCAGAAATATGCTTATTAATTTAAATAGGCTTATGTATTCTCTCAAATAACTTCATTGAAAATTACATCCTACTTCCTGTGGTGGGCTCATACAGGATGTCTTAAGCTAAGTTTATACTCGGCATAGTGAAGCTGGCGCAAGGCGCGCGTGCCAGAAAATTATGTTATCACGGCCGGCTCGTGGGGCGTGTATGCCTGCAAGTGGTCGCAGCGCTTGGTTTGTGCATCTCTGAATTTTTTTAACTTGCCGATCACGTGTCTATCACAAATAGTTCACTGATAAAAAAACACTATTTACATGTCTAGGTATCAGACAAAGAAGGCAAATTCACCTTTAGATGCTTTAGAAACAGGAGGTCTTACAAATCTAGATTTAATTATATATTTTTGCCAGCCAAATAAAAAAAAACCTAATGCTGCGTTCACACCAAACGCGGCGCGAATTCGTGCTAGACGCGCCGGAGAGGGGGCGTGGCTTTTCGCTCTGGAAGCAGTTCACCGTCCCGCCATTTTTTTCCGCCATCAACCATGGAAGAAATAACCACTGTTACTGCTTTGTACTTCTTGTGGAAGTCCCACAAACGTTGGAACACCAAACACCGTCATGTCTGAGTTCATAATAGCATCCGTAGGCGCACACGACATAGAGGTGTAACCGGGAACCTAGCACCAGGTCAGCAGTTGTCTGAACTGCATAGGCAGCGCCCGCCACTGCCCGGAGGCAAGGGGAGAGACCTCTCTTCGTAGCGTCCAGTTGATGAGAGTAAATGTCACAGCTCTGCCACCATTATCCTGTGTTTCCATCTCTCACTCACTCAGTTTATTCAGTGCACCTGCCAGTCACACCCACCTCGTCAGCTCATTACTCTCACCTGCTCACTCTGCTGCATCCACTATTTAACCCAGTCACACACGCACTCACTGCCAGATCATTGTCATGTCTACCCGCCCGTTTGGCTCGTCCTGTTCCCGGTTTCCCCGTCTGCCTGCCCTGCCTCGTCCTGCTGGATTTCCACCCTTGTCTCTTGTCTCGTCCGTGGATTCCCTGTTGTTGTTTTTTTTCCTGTTCTGATTCCATGTTTCATTAAATACCTGCTTCACTCTACTTCTGGTCTGGTCTGCAGTCCTCCACCACAACACGTGACAGAATGATATGGCCCGAAATAGACTCAGCAGACCACCGTTTGGAGTGGTGTCTCCCTGAGTGGTATGAACAGTTTATGGGAACCCGCCTGGCCTTTGGAGGGCCTCGGAGTGTCCAGAAGGCGAACCGTGACTTGTTGGACTCAGCGGACCCACGTTTTGAGCTATTTTCCCCTGAGTGGTATGTTCCTGAGTGGTATGAACAGTTTGCGGGAACCCGCCTGGCCTTTGGAGGGCCTCGGAGTGTCCAGAAGGCGAACCGTGACCTGATGGACTGCCCTTTCAACCCTCAAAGGAGGCAGAGGAATGGTCAGACTCCCCTTCCAGTTCCTGCCGCCTCCAAGCCGCATCGACCTCCAGCTCCTGCCGTTGCCACCTCCAAGCCGCATCGACTTCCAGTTCCTGCCATTGCCGCTTCCGAGCTGCATCGACCTCCGGCTCCTGCCGTTGCCACCTCCGAGCCGCAGCGGGCTTCAGTTCCTGCCGTTGCCGCCTCCGAGCCGCATCGACTTCCAGTTCCTGCCGTTGCCGCTTCCGAGCCGCATCGACCTCCGGCTCCTGCCGTTGCCACCTCCGAGCCGCAGCGGGCTTTAGTTCCTGCTGTTGCCGCCTCCAAGCCGCATAGACTTCCAGTTCCTGCCATTGCCGCCTCCAAGCCGCATAGACTTCCAGTTCCTGCCGTTGCCGCCTCCGAGCCGCATCGACTTCCAGTTCCTGCCGTTGCCGCATCGACTTCCAGTTCCTGCCGCCTCCGAGCCGCAGTGGGCTCCAGTTCCTGCCGCCTCCGAGCCGCCGCGGGTTCCAGTTCCTGCCGCTGCCACCTCCGCGGGTTCCAGTTCCGGCCGCCCCCGAGCCGCAGCGACCTCCAGTTCCGGCCACCGCCTCCGAGTCGCAGCGGTTTCCAGTTCCAGACCCCGCTGGGCCACCATCTGAATCCCGTTCCCCGGAGCCTCGTCTCCGAGAGTCTGAATCCCGTTCCCCGGACCCCGGACCCCGGTCCTGTTGTCTGTTTCCCCAGTCTCTAGAGTCCCGTTGTCTGTTTTCCCAGTCCGGTTCTCCTGAGCTTTTGGATCCGGACGTCCCTCCTCCTGACCCCCTCCGCCCACCCTGTTGTGGACTCTGACTCTCGGCCGCGGAGGGTTTGATGGCAGAGAAATGTCATACAGGTGTCGTGATAGAATTGCAAAGTCCATCAACCATGGCCTGCAGAACCCCATCATTCCCAGCACAGACTTCATCTGCTTCCTTGGGCATGGCCAAGATCGCAGCCATCCTGGCAGGGGACAATGTTTGAGTGTCTTCTGTAAGAATGTGTCCCAATTATGTCACCGAAGGAGACACAAGCTGCAACTTGTCCTTACTAGCCTCATGACCTTTCGCTGCTAGGGCCATTAGCAAGGCCTTAGTGTCCATTTCACAGGTCTCCTTTGTGGGGCTCGCTACCAACAGATCAACGACATACTGAACCATGGTGCTGCCTCCCGGTAAAAACCAAATCAGCCAAATCATCCAACAACATGCATGCATAAATACACGGGCTATGGACAAACCCTTGGGGCAGTCTAGTCCACGTGTACTGCCGGCCCTCATAAGTAAATGCGAACAAATATTGTGAGTCTGGGTGTAGGGGAATACTGAAAAAGACCGAACACAGATCATACACTGTGTAAAATTTGGTACCTGCCGGTATGGAAGACAGAATGGTGGCTGGATTAGGATGTATGGGCTCAACATACGCATTCACCGTTCGTAAGTCCTGCACAAATCGCCAAGGTTTATGAGGTTTCGTAACAGGCAAGATGGGAGTGTTGCAGGGACTACAACAGGGTACCAATACCCCTTGTGCTATCAAATTTCAATGAAAGATGAAATTACAGGTTTTATTCCCTCCACGGCTTCTTTGGACAGATTATACTGTGGTCTACAGGGTATAGGCAAATTTGGCCAAACAGGGACAGAAATGGGAGATGCCGAAAGGATTTTTCCAACCTTGTTTGAATGTTTTGACCAAAGGACATCAGGGATATCCTGCAACAGGGGATGCATTAGTTAGATTTGAGACCTCTAAACGTCCTTTAGCAGGTAATGCGCAGTCAATGACATAACCCAGGTCCTTATACATTGATATAATCCCAACACTAGTTTGGTACATGGCGGATGGAGTAGTTTGGGCAAATATTTTAACCATCGGTCCAAGTTCAGCAGGGGTGTGTCCTGCTGTTACCGCTAATGAGAGATGAGGCACAGAATTCTTTATGGTGTAACAGGTATCAATGGGAGGATCTAAGACCGCCACCATAGCTACCCCTTGTGCTCCCATGCATAAAGACATGGTTTCAAACTCAAACATATGTGACAGGAGTTGAGATATAACATAAAATTAACTAATGTCACCTCCGGTCATATCCAATGCTAATGTGCAATGCAATTGATGTTGCCAGGTATACTGATCAATGGTCGGGACCACCCACTCTGGGGGCAACACAGTGGGTTAACAGAATTTGTTCCCCTAGTGGAACATCCACATCTAGGGAATAGTATACAGCAGGCCCATGATTGGGTGGGGTATGTAGTACTGCCTGAACAGAAAGAGCATGTGGGGGAGGTACCGAGATATAAATGCCATCAGTAGAACATGAAATGGTCGCATTCCATGCGGATAAAAGATATCTTCCTAACAAATTATATGGAGAATTTTGGGTGATAACGAATGGATGATCACTCGCGATTGGGCCGAATTCAACTCTGGCCGGATGAGATACAGTTTGGGTTTGTATTATGCCAGATATGCCTACGGTCTCAATAGTTTCTGCTGATAGTGGTAGGTTGATGGCAGAGGTGTTTACAGTAGACATTGTAGCACCTGTGTCAACCATCATGGGGACTGATTTGCCATTAATCAATACTTCAATCGTAGGTTCAGGGGTAAAGGTTAATGATGATGCACATACCGGGGCCGGCGGGCTGTCTAATTGTAGAGGTGGTACCCACGGATAAACAGGTGGGCCTTGGCTATACTGCTGTTGGGTACGGAGATCACGAGCCTGTCCTTGTGAATAGAAGTTTCCTCCTTCTCTATTTCCTTTACCATGCCCCCTTCTTTGGGGCCTAAACTGTCCCTGCCCTTGTCTTTGCTGTCCCTGCCTTTGCTGTTCCTGCAGGCAGTCTCTGGCCCAATGGCCCACTTGTCCACACACAAAGCATGGAGATTGTCCTGGAACCTGTGGTTGCTGGACAATCTCCTGTTTGGTACATGACCCCACACTGCGGGTGTGGGGTCATGTACTGTTGTTAGGGTTGCTGTGGGGAATACTGCGGTGGCTGTATTGGTAATTGTTGGTTACCAATACAATACTTTTCTCACCTGTGGGGCTGTAGGGGGAGGATTTTGCAAACCTGTGGGGGGCACTACCACCATTTGCTTTGTTCTATTCTGACCTTTGTTACTGCCAACAATTTGGCCAGTTTCCTGCTGCCAACCTACTTGCGTCTGGATTTCTAGCTTCACTGGCTCCCTAGGCCTCCCACTAGGTGTGCTGTCAACGCTGGCAGGCCATCTTCCTCACCTAAACCTGAGTGATTTTTAAAACATTGTCTGAGCCTGTAGTGATAATCTGTGGAAACGTTTTCAAGAGCACCGTAGCTTGTACGTATCCCGCCGTACTTTGGTGTCATGTAGCGGCCTTGCTCAGGCAGCTCAGGTTACGAAATCCAGCATGGCTCCATACACCAAGACGTTCAGTCGCAAATAACAGGCATTCCCAGCAATACAATTTGCAGCTCTTCTCTGACCCTGTCAGCCAGGAATACCGTTCATAGTTTGCGGACTGAAAGTGGCGCACAAATCCTTTTCCTGGCTGGGTCAGTGCTGCTAGCTGTGGGGTTGGCCGGCCATTTCTTACTATGTCCAGTTTGTCCGGAAATGTCCTTGAGAAAGGCGTTCCCAGTAACTCCGCCACTAAATCAGTTTCTCCTCCTCCTTCCGCCATTTGATGTTTAAAAAACAAAGCTAGGTAAAAAAAACTAAAAACGCCATATTTTCTTCCATATCTTTCTACTTGAACTCTGACTGCTACAACCTAAGTTCTGCTAGCAAGCATAAGTTTCACTTTAGTCACGTGCTCACCCACTGACCAATCACAGCACACTCTGCACTTGCGGCAGAGCTGCATCTGGACACTGAGCTGCACGTAATGCTGACATGCTTATAGGCCAGCTAGCAGGCTCTGGCACGTCAAAGAATACGCCCAACATGTCAAACTAAAGATCTGATTGGTTGAACACTATGACAATCAACAATATCGTCCCCATTCACTTAAACTGCACATGGATTCACTTGTGAGTCTGCAGGCCTCGGGCCTCTCTTCTTACCTAGAGACACAGAGAAATCTGATTGGATAAAAGCTCTATTTAAAACAAGCTGCACTGGAAGGAGAGCAACTGAGGAAGACAGTTGCTGTGCAATGAGAAAATAAGATAATGGGAAAAATGTTTTTATAAATTATAATACATGTAGTGTATTTAAGAAAAAATATAAAATTATAAAATAGCTATAACTTTGTGATTCTGTTTAGGCCAGCAGAGAAGGCTTTGCAGGCCCTGACGGCCCGCCACTGCATGGTTCATAATAAAGTACAACCGATAGCTAGAATCAAGTAGCAGTAGTAGTCCAACTTCCTCACTCACTTTCCTCCATGCGACATCTTTCTTTGACCGGTCGCGGTACATATAGGAGGAACTATCATAAAGCTCGGGGAGCCCACAAACTGCCACTATTAACTTGTCCTCCATTGTTTCTGATTCAGCAACGGCAGGACGTCAGTGATGACAGGAGCATCTCAACGCTGATAGGCTATCGTGCCGCAGCGCCATGCCATTTTTTCGGCGAAGTTGAAAAATTTCAACTCACGCGTTTGGGGCGTTTGACATAAATTTGCATCAATCCAGTCTCATCGCTGTGCATAGACGAGTTATGTGCAGCTCTGCACTGACCAATCACAGCACACGCTGTCACAGCACATGCTGTGATTGGTCAGTGGGCGAGCACGATAGTGAAACAAAACTTACGGAAGCTGGCAAAGCTTAGTCGGAGTAGTAAGAGTTCAAATTGAAAGATATGAAAGAAATTATGAAATTGTTTGCATTTTGCTTGGTGTAGATTTTTTTTTTTTACCTAGCTTTGTTTTTTTAAACCAGTAAAGGTGTGTAAACAGCAGGTTCTAATGAAAAAATCATGAAACAGTGAAATCAACTGTCCTGAGCTACTTTTTTGAAGAAAATCTTTGATACTATGTTTACTTTAAAAAATCCACGTTAAGGACTCCTCTCAGCCTGAAACGTCTTTTAAGAGCATAAAAAGTAAAAATGCATCTCTAAGGCAGTAAAGTGCTGAAAGCAGCAGATATTCATGGAAATGACATGAAACTGTGAAATCAACTGTCCTGAGTCACTTTTTTGAAGAAAATCTTTGAAACTATGTTTACTTTCACAAAATCCACTTTTGGCCTCCTCTCAGCCTGAAACGTCTTTTAAGAGCATAAAAAGTGAAAATGCATATCTAAGGCAGTAAAGTGCTGAAAGCAGCAGGTTCTAATGAAAACACCATGAAACTGTGAAATCAACTGTCCTGAGTCACTTTTTTGAAGAAAATCTTTGAAACTATGTTTGCTTTCACAAAATCCACTTTTGGCCTCCTCTCAGCCTGAAACGTCTTTTAAGAGCATAAAAAGTGAAAATGCATATCTAAGGCAGTAAAGTGCTGACAGCAGCAGATATTCATGTAAATGACATGAAACTGTGAAATAAAACTGTCCTGAGTCACTTTTTTGAAGAAAGTCTTTGAAACAATTTTTACTTTAAAAAATCCACGTTAGGACTCCTCTCAGCCTGAAACATCTTTTAAGAGCATAAAAAGTGAAAATGCATATCTAAGGCAGTAAAGTGCTGAAAGCAGCAGGTTCTAATGAAAACATCATGAAACTGTGAAATCAACTGTCCTGAGTCACTTTTTTGAAGAAAATCTTTGAAACTATGTTTACTTTCACAAAATCCACTTTTGGCCTGCTCTCAGCCTGAAACAAACGTCTTTTAAGAGCATAAAAAGTGAAAATGCATCTCTAAGGCAGTAAAGTGCTGAAAGCAGCAGATATTCATGGAAATGACATGAAACTGCATATCTAAGACAGTAAAGTGCTGAAAGCAGCAGTTTCTAATGAAAACATCATGAAAATGTGAAATCAACTGTCCTGAGTCACTTTTTTGAAGAAAATCTTTGAAACTATGTTTACTTTCACAAAATCCACTTTTGGCCTCCTCTCAGCCTAAACGTCTTTTAAGAGCATAAAAAGTGAAAATGCATATCTAAGGCAGTAAAGTGCTGAAAGCAGCAGGTTCTAATGAAAACATCACGAAACAGTGAAATCAGCTGTCCTGAGCCATGTCTTTGAAGAAAATCGTCGAAACTATGTTTACTTTCACAAAATCCACGTTTGGCCTCTTCCCAGCCTGAAACGTCTTTTAAGAGCAAGTAGCCAGCGGACTCGGCCGTATTGCGGCTGAGTGTCGGCTGACTCGGCTGTGTTCCGGCTCGTTGAGGCCAAATGTGAGCCAGCTTTGGCCCATTTCATTTTTGCCATATCTGGCGCAGATTTAGCTGTTACAGACACGGGCCTATTCTGGCTGAGACATGGCTGCCGGGTTCATCGGCAGTCAGCACTGAAACAGGTTCTGGCCCATTGATGTCAGCCAAATCTGGGCCCAATCTGGCATTATAAACTCGGGCCTATTCTGGCTGAGACATGGCAGCCGGGTTAATCGGCAGCCAGCGCTGAAACAGGTTATGGCCCATTGATGGCTGCCAAATCTGTGCCCAATCTGGCATTATAGACTCGGGCCTATTCTGGCTGTGACATGGCAGCCTGTTAATCGTCAGACAGCACTGAAACGGGCTGTGGCCCGTTGATGGATGCCAAATCTGTGCCCAATCTGGCATTATAGACTCGGGCCTATTCTGGCTGTGACATGGCAGCCTGTTAATCGTCAGACAGCACTGAAACGGGCTGTGGCCCGTTGATGGATGCCAAATCTGGGCCCAATCTGACATTGTCGTAACAAACTGACTGTGGAATCCCATAGACTTACATATTTGGCACAGTAGCCTTTAATTGAGAGGAAAACCAAGTTTCTGCTCCATAGAGACCAATGTTTAATCTTGCTTCAAGAACATTTTCCACAGAACACGGTACCCCATTTCTAAATCGCCATTGAAGACACATCTCTTACACTACAGACACAATTTTCACAGGATCTGTTTTTCAAATCATCCTTCCTCTCAATTTCCAATATTGGAGCAATAGGAGCTACGGTTATGGGAATTTTGAGGATTTGTTTGAGAGTTGTTTCACAGTTTTATCTCCATTAAAAGACTGCAGGCACACAGGTGTTTGTAATTAGTGATGTTTATAAACACATACTCAGACACACAGGCACATACACTCCTCTCCCTCTCGCTCTCTCTGTATGTGTCTCTCTCTCATACAGTCATTCAGGTCTTAGAGGAATTTTTCCCCTCCACCCCTCCCCCCACCACACACACACACACACACACACACACACCATTTTAAAATAAAAGCCCCACAGAATGAATTCTATCTGAAATGCTAACTTCTACTACTACTGCTACTACAAATACCACTACTGCTACAACTAGTACTTATTCTAATGCTACTAATACTTCTACTCCTAATAATACTTATAATACAACTACAACTTCTACTACTACTACTACAAATATCACTACTGCTGACAGTTTTTTTAAGCTACAGAAACCGTTCAAATATCAAAATGTTCAGCTTTCAGGAGAGGGGATATGACTTCCATATCTTTAATCTTTAAACTTTGAATTATTAAGCTTTTAGCAATTTTTATTTAATGGGATGTCTATGGAGAAAATCTTCAAATCCTGTTAAACTTGAACTTTCAAAGCCTTCTTCTTCCTCAGAAACCAGTTTAAATGCTTTCGGGCTTTAACATTCTCTCTCTTTCTGTCTCTCTCTCTCTGTCTGTCTATCTGTCTCTCTCTTTCTGTCTGTCTGTCTGTCTCTCTCTCTGTGTGTCTCTCTCTCTGTGTCTCTCTCTCTGTGTGTTTCTCTCTCTCATACAGTCATTCAGGTCTTAGAGGACTTTTTCCCCTCCCCCCACCACACACACACACCCCATTTTAAAATAAAAGCCCCACAGAATGAATTCTAACTGAAATGCTTGTGATGAAACCTGTCATTTATCTAACATTATGATTCTGTCTCCTCTCCCTTTCTCCCCCCCCCCCACACACACACACTATTTCAAAATAAAAGCCCCAAAGAGTGAATTCTAACTGAAATGCTTGTGATGAAGCCTGCCATTTAATAACCTCTGTTTATGTGTGTCAAACATTATGATTATGTCTCCTCTCTCCCCCACCCAGTCCCACCCTTTCAAAATAAAAGCCCCACACAGTGAAATCTAACATGACCTGGAGATATTCAGCCAAAGGCATTGTTAGACCTCCTGTCTGTCTGTCTGTCTGTCTGTCTCTCTCCCTGTCTGTCTCTCTCTGTCTGTCTGTCTCTCTCTGCCTGTCTGTCTGTCTCTCTCTCTCTCTGTCTGTCTGTCTGTCTGTCTGTCTGTCTGTCTGTCTCTCTCTCTGCCTGTCTGTCTCTCTCTCTCTCTGCCTGTCTCTCTGTCTGTCTGTCTCTCTCACTGTCTGTCTGTCTGTCTGTCTCTCTCACTGCCTGTCTGTCTCTCTCTCTGCCTGTCTGTCTGTCTGTCTGTCTCTCTCTCTGCCTGTCTGTCTCTCTCTCTCTCTCTCTCTCTCTGCCTGTCTGTCTGTCTGTCTCTCTCTCTGCCTGTCTCTCTCTCTCTCTCTCTGTCTGTCTGTCTCTCTCTGCCTGTCTGTCTCTCCCACTCACTCACTCAGTCCATCTAACTGTCTGTCTGACTAGTTTTTAATGAACATGGCCAGTGACCGTTGTATCTCTTCCTTTTAAAGAATCAGTCCGTCGTAATTCTGTAACCGCAAATGCAAATGCAAAATATCTACTTGTCCCACTGCTATGGTATATACAGAGTGATATGTGTTTCTAAAATGTTAGATAACTAAAGAACAGACTATGACATGTCACATTATAGGAGTAACCTGGTGAACCACAGTCGTCTTTAGGGACAGATAAAAGTGGAGTTTGTTTAAGGGGATGAAAAATAGAAAATATAATGTGTGAATAATTATCTCTCCCAAAAGGACGGACCTGGCACAGTCTCCAGAGGAGGACAAAAAGCCAGGAAAAAGAAAAAAGGCACGAAACATTCTAAACCTATTATCACAGGCGGCGTGCACCTTATCAGCACTAGACCAAAGAAGGCCCGTAATAAAACCATGACGAGAGGTAATGAATTGACACCAGAGCCTTTTAAAAGCCCAATACAATTCCCTGTAGATTGGGATGAACTACGAGATGAGCTCAGTTTAAGTACATCTGACTTTGAATTCCAGAATGAAACAGAAGTTGTTCAATTAGTGAATAACTTAGACCTAGAAGCAAGAGAGTCTGATTTAAGTCCCCAAAATAACTCCTCTTTAGAGGAGGCAGCAAAACCCCCCGAACCCGCACCAGGACCTGAACCAGGACCTGAACCAGAAGCTGAACCCATGGGGCAGGCCCCAGAGGGACCAACTCCAGCCGAGACGACACCCATCACACCAGGACAGCATCCGCAGGTCGGGGACATGAGACCAGCTTCCGCAGGACAGTTGCCCAGCCTCATGTCAGCAAACCACGGGATGCCACCCAGAGAGCCGAAGCGTCAGTTCTTCTCTTTGTGCCAAGGTCGTATGAATTGGTCCTACTTGTCGCAACCTCTCTTCTGGCCTGAAGTGAGATACATGCAACCTGGGAAGGACGCCATATCCTGTGTGCAGAGAGAATGGAGTATGGCGAAATACAAAGAGATGAAAAGGTGTTCAACCTTGAGCCGAGAAAACCTGTCCGAACGGTTCCTGCGACCTTTGCCACCTCCGAGATGGGGAAAACTTTCCCTGAGACTCCGGATGTGGGATCACAGCTGTGGGCTAAAATGGTGTGAAATGTTTGTGCTAAGTAAAGACGGTGAACATCTGGAGACCATGTTCCTGATTCAAACCAAGGACCTGATGGGCCACAGACGGTCTGGTGCGATTAATAAAAATGTATATTGAAATGTGAATGTAAACTCTGATACTTTGATACTTTCATGAGGAGGATGTAGAAAGATCGTAGAAAAGTATGAAAGCATAAAAGTATAGCTAGTATAAACTATAACCCTTTTTTATTTCTAAGTATAACCAGCACAACCTATAGCGTGTTTACACTTTTTATAACCATCATATTATAACTTGTTTTATTTTTTAATAGCTGTGATTTAACAAATGAACAGTTTAGAGTTCGACCCTTTGTGTAACCTAGTCACTCGAGCCTTATACAGTGCTGCTGGTTTTAACAGGATCAAACCAGTTACATTCTGACCCAGCTCAAGAAGAAGGAGGACTCATGTGTGAGTGAGTCATGAGTCTGAAGGAGGTTCCAGCCTGAGAGTAGAATAAAAACAGCAGAACAGAGCAGAAAGTTGAGAGAAGGGGGGGAGAAAAGCCAGCTAGTGACTGGAGAGTGCCTCATTACAAACTCAGTGAAGACTGATAAAGAGGAATGATAGAATAGTTCTGATAGCCACTGTAACTGTTTCATTGAATTGAAAATGTTGTATGTGAATTTTGTGTGAAAACCTGAAATAAAAACACAGCCTTACATTTAGTAAGTGACTGAAACCAAACAAGTATTCGGGTCCTTTAAAACAATTTAACCCTCTTCCCTGTCCACTAACCGTGCGATCCAGACGTGACGACAGAAGCTACCATTTGGTACTTAAGGTAAGTTCAATGGGTGAAGACATTGCAGTGTCGGTCATAAATGGTGAGAATGTTCACAATAGGCAATAGTAAAGTATAGACGATGTACATAACTATTACATACCGGGTGTTAGGGTTACATCCAATTGAGAGCGCCTAGGGCATTAGCCGTAAAAGACTTTCAAAAAGACAATTAATTCCGAAATCCTAACTATTTAGCTACGGGGTGAGATAAAAGGCCTAAGATATTGTCCCGACACCTAAAAGAGGATAACATAACCTCGCAGGTGGGACAGCCGACGGAGTGACCACCGGGTTAGGTGCGAAAGACTTCCCCGCCTAGAAACGGGGCAGGAGCCGCACACGCTACACATTTTAAAATAAAATCGCCATTGAAGCCACATTTCTTACACTACAGACACAATTTTCACAGGATCTGTTTTTCAAATCATCCTTCCTCTCAATTTCCAATATTGGAGCAATAGGAGCTACGGTTATGGGAATTTTGAGGATTTGTTTGAGAGTTGTTTCACAGTTTTATCTCCATTAAAAGACTGCAGGCACACAGGTGTTTGTAATTAGTGATGTTTATAAACACAGACTCAGACACACAGGCACATACACTCCTCTCCCTCTCTCTCTCTCTGTATGTGTCTCTCTCTCATACAGTCATTCAGGTCTTAGAGGACTTTGGAAATTGTGTCTGTAGTGTAAGAGATGTGTCTTCAATGGCGATTTAGAAATGGGGTACCGTGTTCTGTGGAAAATGTTCTTGAAGCAAGATTAAACATTGGTCTCTATGGAGCAGAAACTTGGTTTTCCTCTCAATTAAAGGCTACTGTGCCAAATATGTAAGTCTGTGGGATTCCACAGTCAGTTTGTTACGACAATGTCAGATTGGGCCCAGATTTGGCAGCCACCAACGGCTGGCCAAAAGTGGATTTTATGAAAGTAAACATGTTTCAAAGATTTTCTTCAAAAAAGTGACTCAGGACAGTTTAATTTCACAGTTTCATGTCATTTCCATGAATATCTGCTGCTTTCAGCACTTTACTGCCTTAGAGATGCATTTTCACTTTTTATGCTCTTAAAAGACGTTTCAGGCTGAGAGGAGGCCAAAAGTGGATTTTGTGAAAGTCAACTCAGGACAGTTGATTTCACAGTTTCATGGTGTTTTCATTAGAACCTGCTGCTTTCAGCACTTTACTGCCTTAGATATGCATTTTCACTTGTTATGCTCTTAAAAGACGTTTCAGGCTGAGAGGAGGCCAAAAATGGATTTTGTGAAAGTAAACATAGTTTCAAAGATTTTCTTCAAAAAAGTGACTCAGGACAGTTGATTTCACAGTTTAATGATGTTTTCATTAGAACCTGCTGCTTTCAGCACTTTACTGCCTTAGATATGCATTTTCACTTTTTATGCTCTTAAAAGACGTTTCAGGCTGAGAGGAGGCCAAAAGTGGATTTTGTGAAAGTAAACATAGTTTCAAAATTTTTCTTCAAAAAAGTGACTCAGGACAGTTGATTTCACAGTTTCATGTCATTTCCATGAATATCTGCTGCTTTCAGCACTTTGCTGACTTAGAGATGCATTTTCACTTTTTATGCTCTTAAAAGACGTTTCAGGCTGAGAGGAGGCCAAAAGTGGATTTTGTGAAAGTAAACATAGTTTCAAAGATTTTCTTCAAAAAAGTGACTCAGGACAGTTGATTTCACAGTTTCATGGTGTTTTCATTAGAACCTGCTGCTTTCAGCACTTTACTGCCTTAGATATGCATTTTCACTTTTTATGCTCTTAAAAGACGTTTCGGTAGCACTTTATAATAACTACACACTATGAAGCATTAGTTAAGCATGAGTAAACACTTAATTCATCATTTATAAAGCATTGTTCCTACATTAATAATTCATTAGTATGCAGTTCATAACAACAGTTATAAATGTTTTATTCTTGATTAATAAGCTTGTCTATTATGTGTTCTATTATTGTGTTTTCATACTTTATAAATGATGGATTCCCCATTTGTAAATGAAGTATTATATATTTTACAAACCAATTAAATATAGGGTTAACCCTAACCCTAACCCTAACCCAACCCTAACCCTAACCCTAACCCCTAACCCTAACCCTAACCCTAACCCTAACCCTAACCCAACCCTAACCCTAACCCTAACCCTAACCCTAACCCTAACCAAACCCTAACCCTAACCCTAACCCTAACCCAACCCTAACCCTAACCCTAACCCTAACCCAACCCAACCCTAACCCTAACCTTAACCCTAACCCAACCCTAACCCTAACCCTAACCCTAGATGATTAATAAGATAATTCATAAAGTGTTAGTAAATTATTAATAACTTATTTAGATGTACATTATTCATGCATTTATATATATATATATATAATGATTTAGATATGCACTAATGGTTAGGGACTATGTTAATATATGCTTTATAAATGCATATTAATACTGCAAGTCATGATTCATTAATGATTTATTAAGGTAGTTAGTAGTCATTAGTAAAGTATTTTGTGTGAGCTCATCTAAAGTGAGGACTATTTATGCCTTATAAAGCATTTATAAATGACATTGAAAGGCCAGCAGTGCCTCAAAACCCATAGTTTTTTAACAGAAAAGGCAAATAGACACAACACAAAGTGATCAAGAACATATCAATATTTATTGCAAGATGCAAACAATATACTGTTAAATACAAACCTCTCAGGCATTCATTCATGTAAGAAACAAACAGACATTCTCCTTCAGGCCACCTCATTCTGTCCCATTTCCGTTCTAATAAAGTTGTGAAATAAAGAAAGGGGGGTCAAATAAGCTCGGGGACAACATTCCAGCGAGGCAGTCTCGCGACTTTTACGCGCCGGGTCCTCGGCGTAGATCGTCATTTTTCGGAAAACTAAAGACTTCCTGGTAAATCTGTTAACGCCATTCGATTGGCCACACCAGACACGTGCGCACAGAGCAAAAAAAACGAAAATTGACCAACCAGGAGCTCTACAACGGCGCAATACACACCAGCTATTGCGCAATTCTCCCGTAGGTCGCCGGCCTGGAGAGGCTTTGGAGACGGTTCCAGCTCTCCAAAATGATTTCTAACTGCTGTATGTGATAGATTGTGCATGTAGAAGGATAAAGGAAGTTAAATATATAGTTATTTAGGTTGTAAAAGTACAATGGAACAGCTGGAGAGGCTGTTTCTCAAATGACGACCTTTCGTGACCTCTCGTACGTTTATGTCTCTAATTCTGGCATACTTCACTCAATTCACTCAAATTCTTTTTCTATTCACTACTGCTGTCGTTTGCTATGATGGTGGGTGGTTCTAGGCTTTACTGAGCCTCATTTAATATCGTATTATGAATAATAGTGCTTTTTCACCATACGAATTTGACATTTTCAAAGTGGAGCTGTGTTCCATCTTCATCTGCTATTAACCAGTAATATATACATAATATTTACTCTATTCATATGAGCAAACCATTCTTAGTGTTAATAACCCCTTGGAATTATTAAAAAAGACCTTGTAGTTAGAGTGTGGGGCCCCTTCGTTCAGAACCGGAATTTGCGGAATTTGCGGGTGCAGGTTACCAGGTTACAAAGAGTTTTAACTGGCTAATTGATAAAATATTGTAATGTAGCCAAACAATCATCATATTGTAGGAGCGCAGGGATTAACCGAGTCGACAAGTGTCTCTTTTTGGCTGCTCACCTCTGTTGTCGTTTATTTCAACTCTCACAAACATTTCAAGCCGAACACTGCCATCACCTCCTTTAAACCCAACATGACATCACGTTCCCATGGCTATGCCACTCCCGTAGTCCTGCTGAATTATGTCCTCAAGTGCATACGCCCCCCCAGAATTCACCAAGTTAGGACGCAACTGTCGACTGAAAAAAGCAAGTGGCTGGCTCAATCGACCAGGAGCAGGAGCCAGGGCGGCCATCGGAGGAAGCTTCCGGGCCTTGTAGCGGTGTGCTGGAAGGGTAGGAGGACACCCCCGCCGTGGGGGTTCGGCCACCCTGGACCAACCGGTACAGGTCCAGATGTGCTGGTTTCAGGCGATCCACCGATAGTTTCCCGCCAATGTTCACTTTGAAGGTTTTTCCCCTCCACCCCTCCCCCCACCACACGCACACACACACACACACACACACACCATTTTAAAATAAAAGTTTCAAAACATAGTTTCAAAGATTGTCTTCAAAAAAGTGACTCAGGACAGTTGATTTCACAGTTTCATGTCATTGCCATGAATATCTGCTGCTTTCAGCACTTTGCTGACTTAGAGATGCATTTTCACTTTTTATGCTCTTAAAAGACGTTTCAGGCTGAGAGGAGGCCAAAAGTGGATTTTGTAAAGTAAACATAGTTTCAAAGATTTTCTTCAAAAAAGTGACTCAGGACAGTTGATTTCACAGTTTCATGTCATTTCCATGAATATCTGCTGCTTTCAGCACTTTGCTGACTTAGAGATGCATTTTCACTTGTTATGCTCTTAAAAGACGTTTCAGGCTGAGAGGAGGCCAAAAGTGGATTTTGTGAAAGTAAACATAGTTTCAAAGATTTTCTTCATAAAAGTGGCTCAGGACAGTTGATTTCACAGTTTCATGTCATTTCCATGAATATCTGCTGCTTTCAGCACTTTGCTGACTTAGAGATGCATTTTCACTTTTTATGCTCTTAAAAGACGTTTCAGGCTGAGAGGAGGCCAAAAGTGTATTTTTTAAAGTAAACATAGTTTCAAAGATTTTCTTTAAAAAAGTGACTCAGGACAGTAGATTTCACAGTTTCATGACATTTCCATGAATATCTGCTGCTTTCAGCACTTTGCTGACTTAGAGATGCATTTTCACTTTTTATGCTCTTAAAAGACGTCTCAGGCTGAGAGGAGGCCAAAAGTGGATTTTTTAAAGTAAACATAGTTTCAAAGATTTTCTTCAAAAAAGTGACTCACAGTAGATTTCACAATTTCATGATGTTTTCATTAAAACCTGCTGCTTTCAGCACTTTACTGCCTTAGATATGCATTTTCACTTTTTATGCTCTTAAAAGACGTTTCAGTCTGAGAAGAGTCCTTAAACGTGGATTTTTTAAAGTAAACATAGTTTCAAAGATTTTCTTCATAAAAGTGGCTCAGGACAGTTGATTTCACAATTTCATGTCATTTCCATGAATATCTGCTGCTTTCAGCACTTTCCTGACTTAGAGATGCATTTTCACTTTTTATGCTCTTAAAAGACGTTTCAGGCTGAGAGGAGGCCAAAAGTGTATTTTTTAAAGTAAACATAGTTTCAAAGATTTTCTTCAAAAAAGTGACTCAGGACAGTAGATTTCACAGTTTCATGATGTTTTCATTAGAACCTGCTGCTTTCAGCACTTTACTGCCTTAGAGATGCATTTTCACTTTTTATGCTCTTAAAAGACGTTTCAGGCTGAGAGGAGGCCAAAAGTGGATTTTGTGAAAGTAAACATAGTTTCAAAGATTTTCTTCAAAAAAGTGACTCAGGACAGTTGATTTCACAGTTTCATGGTGTTTTCATTAGAACCTGCTGCTTTCAGCACTTTACTGCCTTAGATATGCATTTTCACTTTTTATGCTCTTAAAAGACGTTTCAGGCTGAGAGGAGGCCAAAAGTGGATTTTGTGAAAGTAAACATAGTTTCAAAGATTTTCTTCAAAAAAGTGACTCAGGACAGTTGATTTCACAGTTTCATGTCATTTCCATGAATATCTGCTGCTTTCAGCACTTTACTGCCTTAGAGATGCATTTTCACTTTTTATGCTCTTAAAAGACGTTTCAGGCTGAGAGGAGGCCAAAAGTGGATTTTGTGAAAGTAAACATAGTTTCAAAGATTTTCTTCAAAAAAGTGACTCAGGACAGTTGATTTCACAGTTTCATGGTGTTTTCATTAGAACCTGCTGCTTTCAGCACTTTACTGCCTTAGATATGCATTTTCACTTTTTATGCTCTTAAAAGACGTTTCAGTCTGAGAAGAGTCCTTAAACGTGGATTTTTTAAAGTAAACATAGTTTCAAAGATTTTCTTCATAAAAGTGGCTCAGGACAGTTGATTTCACAATTTCATGTCATTTCCATGAATATCTGCTGCTTTCAGCACTTTGCTGACTTAGAGATGCATTTTCACTTTTTATGCTCTTAAAAGACGTTTCAGGCTGAGAGGAGGCCAAAAGTGTATTTTTTAAAGTAAACATAGTTTCAAAGATTTTCTTCAAAAAAGTGACTCAGGACAGTAGATTTCACAGTTTCATGATGTTTTCATTAGAACCTGCTGCTTTCAGCACTTTACTGCCTTAGAGATGCATTTTCACTTTTTATGCTCTTAAAAGACGTTTCAGGCTGAGAGGAGGCCAAAAGTGGATTTTGTGAAAGTAAACATAGTTTCAAAGATTTTCTTCAAAAAAGTGACTCAGGACAGTTGATTTCACAGTTTCATGGTGTTTTCATTAGAACCTGCTGCTTTCAGCACTTTACTGCCTTAGATATGCATTTTCACTTTTTATGCTCTTAAAAGACGTTTCAGGCTGAGAGGAGGCCAAAAGTGGATTTTGTGAAAGTAAACATAGTTTCAAAGATTTTCTTCAAAAAAGTGACTCAGGACAGTTGATTTCACAGTTTCATGTCATTTCCATGAATATCTGCTGCTTTCAGCACTTTACTGCCTTAGAGATGCATTTTCACTTTTTATGCTCTTAAAAGACGTTTCAGGCTGAGAGGAGGCCAAAA
>JAVDOI010000017.1:907500-912500 GCA_032191485.1 Leptoclinus maculatus
AGTTAGTAGTCATTAGTAAAGTATTTTGTGTGAGCTCATCTAAAGTGAGGACTATTTATGCCTTATAAAGCATTTATAAATGACATTGAAAGGCCAGCAGTGCCTCAAAACCCATAGTTTTTTAACAGAAAAGGCAAATAGACACAACACAAAGTGATCAAGAACATATCAATATTTATTGCAAGATGCAAACAATATACTGTTGAATACAAACCTCTCAGGCATTCATTCATGTAAGAAACAAACAGACATTCTCCTTCAGGCCACCTCATTCTGTCCCATTTCCGTTCTAATAAAGTTGTGAAATAAAGAAAGGGGGGGTCAAATAAGCTCGGGGACAACATTCCAGCGAGGCAGTCTCGCGACTTTTACGCGCCGGGTCCTCGGCGTAGATCGTAATTTTTCGGAAAACTAAAGACTTCCTGGTAAATCTGTTAACGCCATTCGATTGGCCACACCAGACACGTGCGCACAGAGCAAAAAAAACGAAAATTGAGCAACCAGGAGCTCTACAACGGCGCAATACACACCAGCTATTGCGCAATTCTCCCGTAGGTCGCCGGCCTGGAGAGGCTTTGGAGACGGTTCCAGCTCTCCAAAATGATTTCTAACTGCTGTATGTGATAGATTGTGCATGTAGAAGGATAAAGGAAGTTGCATATATAGTTATTTAGGTTGTAAAAGTACAATGGAACAGCTGGAGAGGCTGTTTCTCAAATGACGACCTTTCGTGACCTCTCGTACGTTTATGTCTCTAATTCTGGCATACTTCACTCAATTCACTCAAATTCTTTTTCTATTCACTACTGCTGTCGTTTGCTATGATGGTGGGTGGTTCTAGGCTTTACTGAGCCTCATTTAATATCGTATTATGAATAATAGTGCTTTTTCACCATACGAATTTGACATTTTCAAAGTGGAGCTGTGTTCCATCTTCATCTGCTATTAACCAGTAATATATACATAATATTTACTCTATTCATATGAGCAAACCATTCTTAGTGTTAATAACCCCTTGGAATTATTAAAAAAGACCTTGTAGTTAGAGTGTGGGGCCCCTTCGTTAAGAACCGGAATTTGCGGAATTTGCGGGTGCAGGTTACCAGGTTACAAAGAGTTTTAACTGGCTAATTGATAAAATATTGTAATGTAGCCAAACAATCATCATATTGTAGGAGCGCAGGGATTAACCAAGTCGACAAGTGTCTCTTTTTGGCTGCTCACCTCTGTTGTCGTTTATTTTAACTCTCACAAACATTTCAAGTCGAACACTGCCATCACCTCCTTTAAACCCAACATGACGTCACATTCCCATGGCTATGCCACTCCCCTAGTCCTGCTGAATTATGTCCTCAAGTGCATACGCCCCCCCAGAATTCACCAAGTTAGGACGCAACTGTCGACTGAAAAAAGCAAGTGGCTGGCTCAATCGACCAGGAGCAGGAGCCAGGGCGGCCATCGGAGGAAGCTTCCGGGCCTTGTAGCGGTGTGCTGGAAGGGTAGGAGGACGCCCCCGCCGTGGGGGTTCGGCCACCCTGGACCAACCGGTACAGGTCCAGATGTGCTGGTTTCAGGCGATCCACCGACACATGCTCCAGTTTCCCGCCAATGTTCACTTTGAAGGTTTTGTCCCTGGTCTCTAGTACACGAAACGGGCCCTCGTAGGGAGCTTTTATAGGGTCCATGGTGGCCGTCCTGGCGAATGAACACATATTCTTCTGCCTTAAGGCTGGATGGGATATGCGAATTTGGGAGGCCGTGTTGCGACGTAGGCACAGGTGTGAACACTCTGGCTTTTTCCAGGAGAGTGGCCCGCTGCTGTGTCGCAGACCAAGGGTCTGTGACCTTAGTGATGTTTATAAACAGACTCAGACACACAGGCACATACACTCCTCTCCCTCTCTCTCTGTGTGTGTCTCTCTCTGTGTGTGTCTCTCTCTCATACAGTCATTCAGGTCTGAGAGGACTTTTTCCCCTCCACCCCTCCCCCCCCCACCACACACACACACACACACCATTTTAAAATAAAAGCCCCACAGAATGAATTCTAACTGAAATGCTAACTTCTACTACTACTGCTACTACAAATACCACTACTGCTACAACTAGTACTTGTTCTAATGCTACTAATACTTCTACTCCTAATAATACTTATAATATAACTACAACTTCTACTACTACTACTACTACAAATATCACTACTGCTGACAGTTTTTTTAAGCTACAGAAACCGTTCAAATATCAAAATGTTCAGCTTTCAGGAGAGGGGATATGACTTTCCATATCTTTAATCTTTAAACTTTGAATTATTAAGCTTTTAGCAATTTTTATTTAATGGGATGTCTATGGAGAAAATCTTCAAATCCTGTTAAACTTGAACTTTCAAAGCCTTCTTCTTCCTCATACTTTCAGCTACAGACACCAGTTTAAATGCTTTCGGGCTTCAACATTCTCTCTCTGTCTGTCTGTCTCTCTCTCTCTTTCTGTCTTTCTCTCTCTCTCTCTGTCTGTCTCTCTGACTCTCTCTTTCTGTCTGTCTGTCTGTCTGTCTGTCTCTCTCTGTCTGTCTCTCTCTCTGTGTGTCTCTCTCTCTGTGTGTGTCTCTCTCTCTGTGTGTTTCTCTCTCTCATACAGTCATTCAAGTCTTAGAGGACTTTTTCCCCTCCCCCCCACCACACACACACACACCCCATTTTAAAATAAAATCGCCATTGAAGCCACATTTCTTACACTACAGACACCATTTTCACAGGATCTGTTTTTCAAATCATCCTTCCTCTCAATTTCCAATATTGGAGCAATAGGAGCTACGGTTATGGGAATTTTGAGGATTTGTTTGAGAGTTGTTTCACAGTTTTATCTCCATTAAAAGACTGCAGGCCAGTGGCGGCTGGTGGAACATTTTCTTGGTAGGGCTGTGCCACATCCAATCAATTTCAGCAAACATCCCAGAATGATTTAATGCAAACAAATTAAGGTATCAAACACGCATTACTACTTTGCAGTTAAATATTTAACATTCATTCCAACACGAAAAAAAGCAGTAAATAACACTTTGACAAACACGTCATCTTATTTTAGTCACCCTCACAGGGAATTCAGTATAATATAATATATATATCATATAATAATATTCAGTATAATATAATAATATATATATCATATAATATTCTGTATAATATAATAATATATATATATATCATATAATATTCTGTATAATATAATAATATATATATATCATATAATATTCTGTATAATATAATAATATATATATCATATAATATTCTGTATAATATAATAATATATATATATATCATATAATATTCTGTATAATATAATAATATATATATCATATAATAATATTCACTATAATATAAAACACGCACACACATATATATATATATATAATTATTTATGTATAACTATATATCCATTTCTCAGACAGGTGCTTCATATCCCTCACTCCCTAACTGTCCATGCTGGTTCTGTCCCCGTTGTTTTAAAAAGCTAAATAAGTTATTACCATGACTGCATCCAGCAAGCCAAACCTGTCTGATGTACAGCTACTAGAGACGCTTCATGTACTGCTTCTCTTTCCTGCTAGTCTGCTGTCTGATTGTGAGGTCAGGCTGATCTGGGATCAGCTCTTTCAGCTGTAGTTTCTCCTCTCAGTTCTCCTCTCAAACGGGTCTTGGAGGAGCAGTGCTCGAGCTGGCGCTGGCCTGTAGAGACTAGTCCTGACGAGAACGGCAGCTTGGGGCAGAATTAAATCTGCCCCAAGCTGAATCTATTTGAGGACGCTGATTGGCTAAATTGTATGTCACTCATTTATATCTTTAGTCAGCATTAAAGCATCATTGGCTAAACTGCTTTATAGACCCGCCTCTTTGGGGCAGTTTTTCCAGCGCCCCAGCAGCTGAGACGTGCACAGGCAGAGAGGACCTGCAGACAGGCAGAGAGGACTTGCAGGAAAAGCATATATTTACCGCAGATATCATATTTTACACATATTACTGGGTGATTCCATGTTTCAAAAACACAAATATTGTCAATTTATATAGTTTATTATTATTATTATTATTTATTTTATTTTGTATTATTTGTAGCTCATGGGGGGGCGGCGCCCTAGCGCCCTCTATGGACCAGCCGCCACTGCTGCAGGCACACAGGTGTTTGTAATTAGTGATGTTTATAAACACATACTCAGACACACAGGCACATACACTCCTCTCCCTCTCGCTCTCTCTGTATGTGTCTCTCTCTCATACAGTCATTCAGGTCTTAGAGGACTTTTTCCCCTCCACCCCTCCCCCCACCACACGCACACACACACACACACCATTTTAAAATAAAAGCCCCACAGGATGAATTCTAACTGAAATGCTTGTGATGAAACCTGTCATTTAATAACCTTTTTATGTTCATCTAACATTATGATCCTGTCTCCTCTCCCCTTCTGCCCACCCCCCACACCCCATTTCAAAATAAAAGCCCCACAGAATGAATTCGAACTGAAATGCTTGTGATGAAACCTGTCATTTATCTAACATTATGATTCTGTCTCCTCTCTCTTCCCCCCCCCCCAAACACACACCATTTCAAAATAAAAGCCCCAAAGAGTGAATTCTAACTGAAATGCTTGTGATGAAGCCTGCCATTTAATAACCTCTGTTTATGTGTGTCAAACATTATGATTATGTCTCCTCTCCCCCCCACCCAGTCCCACCCTTTCAAAATAAAAGCCCCACACAGTGAAATCTAACATGACCTGGAGATATTCAGCCAAAGGCATTGTTAGACCTCCTGTCTGTCTGTCTGTCTGTCTGTCTCTCTCCCTGTCTGTCTCTCTCCCTGTCTGTCTCTCTCTCTGCCTGTCTGTCTCTCTCTCTCTCTCTGTCTGTCTGTCTCTCTCTGCCTGTCTGTCTCTCTCTCTGCCTGTCTGTCTGTCTCTCTCTGTCTCTCTCTCTCTGTCTCTCTGTCTGTCTGTCTCTCTCTGTCTG
>JAVDOI010000017.1:917500-925000 GCA_032191485.1 Leptoclinus maculatus
CAGGCTGAGAGGAGGCCAAAAGTGGATTTTGTGAAAATAAACATGTTTCAAAGATTTTCTTCAAAAAAGTGACTCAGGACAGTTGATTTCACAGTTTCATGGTGTTTTCATTAGAACCTGCTGCTTTCAGCACTTTACTGCCTTAGATATGCATTTTCACTTTTTATGCTCTTAAAAGACGTTTCAGGCTGAGAGGAGGCCAAAAGTGGATTTTGTGAAAATAAACATGTTTCAAAGATTTTCTTCAAAAAAGTGACTCAGGACAGTTGATTTCACAGTTTCATGTCATTTCCATGAATATCTGCTGCTTTCAGCACTTTGCTGACTTAGAGATGCATTTTCACTTTTTATGCTCTTAAAAGACGTTTCAGGCTGAGAGGAGGCCAAACGTGGATTTTGTGAAAGTAAACATAGTTTCAAAGATTTTCTTCATAAAAGTGACTCAGGACAGTTGATTTCACAATTTCATGGTGTTTTCATTAGAACCTGCTGCTTTCAGCACTTTACTGCCTTAGAGATGCATTTTCACTTTTTATGCTCTTAAAAGACGTTTCAGGCTGAGAGGAGGCCAAAAGTGGATTTTGTGAAAATAAACATGTTTCAAAGATTTTCTTCAAAAAAGTGACTCAGGACAGTTGATTTCACAGTTTCATGTCATTTCCATGAATATCTGCTGCTTTCAGCACTTTGCTGACTTAGAGATGCATTTTCACTTTTTATGCTCTTAAAAGACGTTTCAGGATGAGTGGAGGCCAAAAGTGGATTTTGTGAAAGTAAACATAGTTTCAAAGATTTTCTTCAAAAAAGTGACCCAGGACAGTTGATTTCACAGTTTCATGGTGTTTTCATTAGAACCTGCTGCTTTCAGCACTTTACTGCCTTAGATATGCATTTTCACTTTTTATGCTCTTAAAAGACGTTTCAGGATGAGAGGAGGCCAAAAGTGGATTTTGTGAAAGTAAACATAGTTTCAAAGATTTTCTTCAAAAAAGTTGCTCAGGACGGTTGATTTCACAGTTTCATGTCATTCCATGAATATCTGCTGCTTTCAGCACTTTGCTGACTTAGAGATGCATTTTCACTTTTTATGCTCTTAAAAGACGTTTCAGGCTGAGACGAGGCCAAACGTGGATTTTGTGAAAGTAAACATAGTTTCAAAGATTTTCTTCAAAAAAGTGACTCAGGACAGTTGATTTCACAATTTCATGGTGTTTTCATTAGAACCTGCTGCTTTCAGCACTTTACTGCCTTAGAGATGCATTTTCACTTTTTATGCTCTTAAAAGACGTTTCAGGCTGAGAGGAGGCCAAAAGTGGATTTTGTTAAAGTAAACATAGTTTCAAAGATTTTCTTCATAAAAGTGACTCAGGACAGTTGATTTCACAGTTTCATGGTGTTTTCATTAGAACCTGCTGCTTTCAGCACTTTACTGCCTTAGAGATGCATTTTCACTTTTTATGCTCTTAAAAGACGTTTCAGGCTGAGAGGAGGCCAAAAGTGGATTTTGTGAAAATAAACATGTTTCAAAGATTTTCTTCAAAAAAGTGACTCAGGACAGTTGATTTCACAGTTTCATGTCATTTCCATGAATATCTGCTGCTTTCAGCACTTTGCTGACTTAGAGATGCATTTTCACTTTTTATGCTCTTAAAAGACGTTTCAGGATGAGTGGAGGCCAAAAGTGGATTTTGTGAAAGTAAACATAGTTTCAAAGATTTTCTTCAAAAAAGTGACCCAGGACAGTTGATTTCACAGTTTCATGGTGTTTTCATTAGAACCTGCTGCTTTCAGCACTTTACTGCCTTAGATATGCATTTTCACTTTTTATGCTCTTAAAAGACGTTTCAGGATGAGAGGAGGCCAAAAGTGGATTTTGTGAAAGTAAACATAGTTTCAAAGATTTTCTTCAAAAAAGTGACTCAGGACAGTTGATTTCACAGTTTCATGTCATTTCCATGAATATCTGCTGCTTTCAGCACTTTGCTGACTTAGAGATGAATTTTCACTTTTTATGCTCTTAAAAGACGTTTCAGGCTGAGTGGAGGCCAAAAGTGGATTTTGTGAAAGTATACATAGTTTCAAAGATTTTCTTCATAAAAGTGGCTCAGGACAGTTGATTTCACAGTTTCATGTAATTTCCATGAATATCTGCTGCTTTCAGCACTTTGCTGACTTAGAGATGCATTTTCACTTTTTATGCTCTTAAAAGACGTTTCAGGCTGAGAGGAGGCCAAAAGTGGATTTTGTGAAAGTAAACATAGTTTCAAAGATTTTCTTCAAAAAAGTGGCTCAGGACAGTTGATTTCACAGTTTCATGTCGTTTTCATGAATATCTGCTGCTTTCAGCACTTTACTGCCTTAGAGATGCATTTTCACTTTTTATGCTCTTAAAAGACGTTTCAGGCTGAGAAGGAGGCCAAAAGTGGATTTTGTGAAAGTATACATAGTTTCAAAGATTTTCTTCATAAAAGTGGCTCAGGACAGTTGATTTCACAGTTTCATGTCATTTCCATGAATATCTGCTGCTTTCAGCACTTTGCTGACTTAGAGATGCATTTTCACTTTTTATGCTCTTAAAAGACGTTTCAGGCTGAGAGGAGGCCAAAAGTGGATTTTGTGAAAGTAAACATAGTTTCAAAGATTTTCTTCAAAAAAGTGGCTCAGGACAGTTGATTTCACAGTTTCATGTCGTTTTCATGAATATCTGCTGCTTTCAGCACTTTACTGCCTTAGAGATGCATTTTCACTTTTTATGCTCTTAAAAGACGTTTCAGGCTGAGAGGAGTCCTTAACGTGGATTTTTTAAAGTGAACATAGTTTCAAAGATTTTCTTCAAAAAAGTGACTCAGGACAGTTGATTTCACAGTTTCATGTCGTTTTCATGAATATCTGCTGCTTTCAGCACTTTACTGCCTTAGAGATGCATTTTCACTTTTTATGCTCTTAAAAGACGTTTCAGGCTGAGAGGAGGCCAAAAGTGGATTTTGTGAAAGTATACATAGTTTCAAAGATTTTCTTCATAAAAGTGGCTCAGGACAGTTGATTTCACAGTTTCATGTCATTTCCATGAATATCTGCTGCTTTCAGCACTTTGCTGACTTAGAGATGCATTTTCACTTTTTATGCTCTTAAAAGACGTTTCAGGCTGAGAGGAGGCCAAAAGTGGATTTTGTGAAAGTAAACATAGTTTCAAAGATTTTCTTCAAAAAAGTCTTTCAGGACAGTTGATTTCACAGTTTCATGGTGTTTTCATTAGAACCTGCTGCTTTCAGCACTTTACTGCCTTAGAGATGCATTTTCACTTTTTATGCTCTTAAAAGACGTTTCAGGCTGAGAGGAGGCCAAAAGTGGATTTTGTGAAAGTAAACATAGTTTCAAAGATTTTCTTCAAAAAAGTGAGTCAGGACAGTTGATTTCACAGTTTCATGGTGTTTTCATTAGAACCTGCTGCTTTCAGGACTTTACTGCCTTAGATATGCATTTTCACTTTTTATGCTCTTAAAAGACGTTTCAGGATGAGAGGAGGCCAAAAGTGGATTTTGTGAAAGTAAACACAGTTTCAACGATTTTCTTCAAAAAAGTGGCTCAGGACAGTTGATTTCACAGTTTCATGTCGTTTTCATGAATATCTGCTGCTTTCAGCACTTTACTGCCTTAGATATGCATTTTCACTTTTTATGCTCTTAAAAGACGTTTCAGGCTGAGAGGAGGCCAAAAGTGGATTTTTTAAAGTAAACATAGTTTCAAAGATTTTCTTGAAAAAAGTGGCTCAGGACAGTTGATTTCACAGTTTCATGTCGTTTTCATGAATATCTGCTGCTTTCAGCACTTTACTGCCTTAGATATGCATTTTCACTTTTTATGCTCTTAAAAGACGTTTCAGGCTGAGAAGAGTCCTTAACGTGGATTTTTTAAAGTAAACATAGTTTCAAAGATTTTCTTCAAAAAAGTGGCTCAGGACAGTTGATTTCACAGTTTCATGTCATTTTCATGAATATCTGCTGCTTTCAGCACTTTGCTGACTTAGAGATGCATTTTCACTTTTTATGCTCTTAAAAGACGTTTCAGGCTGAGAGGAGGCCAAAAGTGGATTTTGTGAAAGTAAACACAGTTTCAACGATTTTCTTCAAAAAAGTGGCTCAGGACAGTTGATTTCACAGTTTCATGTCGTTTTCATGAATATCTGCTGCTTTCAGCACTTTACTGCCTTAGATATGCATTTTCACTTTTTATGCTCTTAAAAGACGTTTCAGGCTGAGAGGAGGCCAAAAGTGGATTTTTTAAAGTAAACATAGTTTCAAAGATTTTCTTGAAAAAAGTGGCTCAGGACAGTTGATTTCACAGTTTCATGTCGTTTTCATGAATATCTGCTGCTTTCAGCACTTTACTGCCTTAGATATGCATTTTCACTTTTTATGCTCTTAAAAGACGTTTCAGGCTGAGAGGAGGCCAAAAGTGGATTTTTTAAAGTAAACATAGTTTCAAAGATTTTCTTCAAAAAAGTGACTCAGGACAGTTGATTTCAAAGTTTCATGGTGTTTTCATTAGAACCTGCTGCTTTCAGCACTTTACTGCATTTTCACTTTTTATGCTCTTAAAAGACGTTTCGGTAGCACTTCATAATAACTACACACTATGAAGCATTAGTTAAGCATGAGTAAACACTTAATTCATCATTTATAAAGCATTGTTCCTACATTAATAGTTCATTAGTAGCAGTTCATAACAACAGTTTTAAATGTTTTATTCTTGATAAATAAGCTTGTCTATTATGTGTTCTATTATTGTGTTTTCATACTTTATAAATGATGGATTCCCCATTTGTAAATGTATTATATATTTTACAAACCAATTAAATATCGGGTTAACCCTAACCCTAACCCTAACCCTAACCCCTAACCCTAACCATAACCCTAACCCTAACCCTAACCCTAACCCAACCCTAACCCTAACCCTAACCCTAACCCTAACCCCTAACCCAACCCTAACCCTAACCCTAACCATAACCCTAACCCTAACCCCTACCCCTAACCCTAACCCTAACCCTTACCCTAACCCTAACCCCTAACCCAACCCTAACCCTAACCCTATCCATAACCCTAACCCTAACCCCTACCCCTAACCCTAACCCTAACCCTAACCCTAACCCAACCCTAACCCTAACCCCTAACCCAACCCTAACCCTAACCCTAACCCTAACCCCTAACCCTAACCCAACCCTAATCCTAACCCTAACCCTAACCCAACCCTAACCCTTACCCTAACCCTAACCCTAACCCTAACCCTAACCCTAACCCAACCCTAACCCTAACCCCTAACCCTAACCCTAACCCAACGCTAACCCTAACCCTAACCCTAACCCTAACCCAACCCTAACCCTAACCCTAACCCAACCATAACCCTAACCCTAACCCAACGCTAACCCTAACCCTAACCCTAACCCTAACCCAACCCTAACCCTAACCCAACCCTAACCCTAGATGATTAATAAGATAATTTATAAAGTGTTAGTAAATGATTAATAACTTATTTAGATGTACATTATTCATGCATTTATATATATATAATGATTTAGATATGCACTAATGGTTAGGGACTATGTTAATATATGCTTTATAAATGCGTATTAATACTGCAAGTCATGATTAATTAATTGTTTATGAAGGTAGTTAGTAGTCATTAGTAAAGTATTTTGTGTGAGCTCATCTAAAGTGAGGACTATTTATGCCTTATAAAGCATTTATAAATGACATTGAAAGGCCAGCAGTGCCTCAAAACCCATAGTTTTTTAACAGAAAAGGCAAATAGACACAACACAAAGTGATCAAGAACATATCAATATTTATTGCAAGATGCAAACAATATACTGTTAAATACAAACCTCTCAGGCATTCATTCATGTAAGAAACAAACAGACATTCTCCTTCAGGCCACCTCATTCTGTCCCATTTCCGTTCTAATAAAGTTGTGAAATAAAGAAAGGGGGGTCAAATAAGCTCGGGGACAACATTCCAGCGAGGCAGTCTCGCGACTTTTACGCGCCGGGCCCTCGGCGTAGATCGGCATTTTTCGGAAAACTAAAGACTTCCTGGTAAATCTGTTAACGCCATTCGATTGGCCACACCAGACACGTGCGCACAGAGCAAAAAAAACGAAAATTGACCAACCAGGAGCTCTACAACGGCCGCAATACACACCAGCTATTGCGCAATTCTCCCGTAGGTCGCCGGCCTGGAGAGGCTTTGGAGACGGTTCCAGCTCTCCAAAATGATTTCTAACTGCTGTATGTGATAGATTGTGCATGTAGAAGGATAAAGGAAGTTAAATATATAGTTATTTAGGTTGTAAAAGTACAATGGAACAGCTGGAGAGGCTGTTTCTCAAATGACGACCTTTCGTGACCTCTCGTACGTTTATGTCTCTAATTCTGGCATACTTCACTCAATTCACTCAAATTCTTTTTCTATTCACTACTGCTGTCGTTTGCTATGATGGTGGGTGGTTCTAGGCTTTACTGAGCCTCATTTAATATCGTATTATGAATAATAGTGCTTTTTCACCATACGAATTTGACATTTTCAAAGTGGAGCTGTGTTCCATCTTCATCTGCTATTAACCAGTAATATATACATAATATTTACTCTATTCATATGAGCAAACCATTCTTAGTGTTGGACCCCTTGGAATTATTAAAAAAGACCTTGTAGTTAGAGTGTGGGGCCCCTTCGTTCAGAACCGGAATTTGCGGAATTTGCGGGTGCAGGTTACCAGGTTACAAAGAGTTTTAACTGGCTAATTGATAAAATATTGTAATGTAGCCAAACAATCATCATATTGTAGGAGCGCAGGGATTAACCGAGTCGACAGTGTCTCTTTTTGGCTGCTCACCTCTGTTGTCGTTTATTTCAACTCTCACAAACATTTCAAGCCGAACACTGCCATCACCTCCTTTAAACCCAACATGACGTCACATTCCCATGGCTATGCCACTCCCCTAGTCCTGCTGAATTATGTCCTCAAGTGCATACGCCCCCCCAGAATTCACCAAGTTAGGACGCAACTGTCGACTGAAAAAAGCAAGTGGCTGGCTCAATCGACCAGGAGCAGGAGCCAGGGCGGCCATCGGAGGAAGCTTCCGGGCCTTGTAGCGGTGTGCTGGAAGGGTAGGAGGACGCCCCCGCCGTGGGGGTTCAGCCACCCTGGACCAACCGGTACAGGTCCAGATGTGCTGGTTTCAGGCGATCCACCGACACATGCTCCAGTTTCCCGCCAATGTTCACTTTGAAGGTTTTGGCCCCGGTCTCTAGTACACGAAACGGGCCCTCATAGGGAGCTTTTATAGGGTCCATGGTGGCCGTCCTGGCGAATGAACACATATTCTTCTGCCTTAAGGCCGGATGGGATATGCGAATTTGGGAGGCCGTGTTGCGACGTAGGCACAGGTGTGAACACTCTGGCTTTTTCCAGGAGAGTGGCCCGCTGCTGTGTCGCAGACCAAGG
>JAVDOI010000017.1:927500-947500 GCA_032191485.1 Leptoclinus maculatus
TTAACCGAGTCGACAAGTGTCTCTTTTTGGCTGCTCCCTCTGTTGTCGTTTATTTCAACTCTCACAAACATTTCAAGCCGAACACTGCCATCACCTCCTTTAAACCCAACATGACGTCACATTCCCATGGCTATGCCACTCCCCTAGTCCTGCTGAATTATGTCCTCAAGTGCAAACGCCCCCCCAGAATTCACCAAGTTAGGACGCAACTGTCGACTGAAAAAAGCAAGTGGCTGGCTCAATCGACCAGGAGCAGGAGCCAGGGCGGCCATCGGAGGAAGCTTCCGGGCCTTGTAGTGGTGTGCTGGAAGGGTAGGAGGACGCCCCCGCCGTGGGGGTTCGGCCACCCTGGACCAACCGGTACAGGTCCAGATGTGCTGGTTTCAGGCGATCCACCGACACATGCTCCAGTTTCCCGCCAATGTTCACTTTGAAGGTTTTGTCCCCGGTCTCTAGTACACGAAACGGGCCCTCGTAGGGAGCTTTTATAGGGTCCATGGTGGCCGTCCTGGCGAATGAACACATATTCTTCTGCCTTAAGGCTGGATGGGATATGCGAATTTGGGAGGCCGTGTTGCGACGTAGGCACAGGTGTGAACACTCTGGCTTTTTCCAGGAGAGTGGCCCGCTGCTGTGTCGCAGACCAAGGGTCTGTGACCTTAGTGATGTTTATAAACACAGACTCAGACACACAGGCTCTCTCTCTCTCTCTGTGTGTCTCTCTCTGTGTGTGTCTCTCTCTCAGGTCTTAGAGGACTTTTTCCCCTCCACCCCTCCCTCCCCCACCACACACACACACACACACACACACACCATTTTAAAATAAAAGCCCCACAGAAATGAATTCTAACTGAAATGCTAACTTCTACTACTACTGCTACTACAAATACCACTACTGCTACAACTAGTACTTTTTAGCTTTTAGCAATTTTTATTTAATGGGATGTCTATGGAGAAAATCTTCAAATCCTGTTAAACTTGAACTTTCAAAGCCTTCTTCTTCCTCATACTTTCAGCTACAGACACCAGTTTAAATGCTTTCGGGCTTCAACATTCTCTCTCTGTCTGTCTCTCTCTCTCTTTCTGTCTTTCTCTCTCTCTCTGTCTGTCTCTCTGACTCTCTTTCTGTCTTTCTGTCTGTCTGTCTCTCTCTGTCTGTCTCTCTCTCTGTGTGTCTCTCTCTCTGTGTGTCTCTCTCTCTGTGTGTTTCGCTCTCTGTGTGTTTCTCTCTCTCATACAGTCATTCAAGTCTTAGAGGACTTCCCCCTCCCCCCCCCCCCCACCACACACACACCCCATTTTAAAATAAAAGCCCCACAGAATGAATTCTAACTGAAATGCTTGTGATGAAGCCTGCCATTTAATAACCTCTGTTTATGTGTGTCAAACATTATGATTATGTCTCCTCTCCCCCCCACCCAGTCCCACCCTTTCAAAATAAAAGCCCCACACAGTGAAATCTAACATGACCTGGAGATATTCAGCCAAAGGCATTGTTAGACCTCCTGTCTGTCTGTCTGTCTGTCTCTCTCCCTGTCTGTCTCTCTCCCTGTCTGTCTCTCTCTCTGCCTGTCTGTCTCTCTCTCTCTCTCTGTCTGTCTGTCTCTCTCTGCCTGTCTGTCTCTCTCTCTCTGTCTGTCTGTCTCTCTCTGCCTGTCTGTCTCTCTCTCTGCCTGTCTGTCTGTCTCTCTCTCTCTCTCTCTCTGTCTCTCTGTCTCTCTGTCTGTCTCTCTGTCTGTCTGTCTCTCTCTGCCTGTCTGTCTCTCTCTCTGCCTGTCTGTCTGTCTGTCTGTCTGTTTTCTGTCTGTCTGTCTCTCTCTCTCTCTGCCTGTCTGGCTGTCTGTCTGTCTCTCTCTCTCTGTCTGTCTCTCTCTCTGTGTGTTTCTCTCTCTCATACAGTCATTTAAGTCTTAGAGGACTTCCCCCCCCCCCCCCCCACCACACACACACCCCATTTTAAAATAAAAGCCCCACAGAATGAATTCTAACTGAATTGCTTGTGATGAAACCTGTCATTTATCTAACATTATGATTCTGTCTCCTCTCCCTCCCCCCCCCCCCCACACACACACCATTTCAAAATAAAAGCCCCAAAGAGTGAATTCTAACTGAAATGCTTGTGATAAAGCCTGCCGTTTATTAACCTCTGTTTATGTGTGTCAAACATTATGATTATGTCTCCTCTCCCCCCCACCCAGTCCCACCCTTTCAAAATAAAAGCCCCACACAGTGAAATCTATGGATGCCAAATCTGTGCCCAATCTGGCATTATAGACTCGGGCCTATTCTGGCTGTGACATGGCAGCCTGTTAATCGTCAGACAGCACTGAAACGGGCTGTGGCCCGTTGATGGCTGCCAAATCTGGGCCCAATCTGGCATTATAGACTCGGGCCTATACTGGCTGAGACATGGCGCCGGGTTAATCGACAGCCAGCACTGAAACAGGTCTGGCATTATAGAAATGGGCCTTAACTGGCTAATTGATAAAATATTGTAATGTAGCCAAACAATCATCATATTGTAGGAGCGCAGGGATTAACCGAGTCGACAAGTGTCTCTTTTTGGCTGCTCCCTCTGTTGTCGTTTATTTCAACTCTCACAAACATTTCAAGCCGAACACTGCCATCACCTCCTTTAAACCCAACATGACGTCACATTCCCATGGCTATGCCACTCCCCTAGTCCTGCTGAATTATGTCCTCAAGTGCAAACGCCCCCCCAGAATTCACCAAGTTAGGACGCAACTGTCGACTGAAAAAAGCAAGTGGCTGGCTCAATCGACCAGGAGCAGGAGCCAGGGCGGCCATCGGAGGAAGCTTCCGGGCCTTGTAGTGGTGTGCTGGAAGGGTAGGAGGACGCCCCCGCCGTGGGGGTTCGGCCACCCTGGACCAACCGGTACAGGTCCAGATGTGCTGGTTTCAGGCGATCCACCGACACATGCTCCAGTTTCCCGCCAATGTTCACTTTGAAGGTTTTGTCCCCGGTCTCTAGTACACGAAACGGGCCCTCGTAGGGAGCTTTTATAGGGTCCATGGTGGCCGTCCTGGCGAATGAACACATATTCTTCTGCCTTAAGGCTGGATGGGATATGCGAATTTGGGAGGCCGTGTTGCGACGTAGGCACAGGTGTGAACACTCTGGCTTTTTCCAGGAGAGTGGCCCGCTGCTGTGTCGCAGACCAAGGGTCTGTGACCTTAGTGATGTTTATAAACACAGACTCAGACACACAGGCTCTCTCTCTCTCTCTGTGTGTCTCTCTCTGTGTGTGTCTCTCTCTCAGGTCTTAGAGGACTTTTTCCCCTCCACCCCTCCCTCCCCCACCACACACACACACACACACACACACACACCATTTTAAAATAAAAGCCCCACAGAAATGAATTCTAACTGAAATGCTAACTTCTACTACTACTGCTACTACAAATACCACTACTGCTACAACTAGTACTTTTTAGCTTTTAGCAATTTTTATTTAATGGGATGTCTATGGAGAAAATCTTCAAATCCTGTTAAACTTGAACTTTCAAAGCCTTCTTCTTCCTCATACTTTCAGCTACAGACACCAGTTTAAATGCTTTCGGGCTTCAACATTCTCTCTCTGTCTGTCTCTCTCTCTCTTTCTGTCTTTCTCTCTCTCTCTGTCTGTCTCTCTGACTCTCTTTCTGTCTTTCTGTCTGTCTGTCTCTCTCTGTCTGTCTCTCTCTCTGTGTGTCTCTCTCTCTGTGTGTCTCTCTCTCTGTGTGTTTCGCTCTCTGTGTGTTTCTCTCTCTCATACAGTCATTCAAGTCTTAGAGGACTTCCCCCTCCCCCCCCCCCCACCACACACACACACCCCATTTTAAAATAAAAGCCCCACAGAATGAATTCTAACTGAATTGCTTGTGATGAAACCTGTCATTTATCTAACATTATGATTCTGTCTCCTCTCCCTTCCCCCCCCCCCCACACACACACCATTTCAAAATAAAAGCCCCAAAGAGTGAATTCTAACTGAAATGCTTGTGATAAAGCCTGCCGTTTATTAACCTCTGTTTATGTGTGTCAAACATTATGATTATGTCTCCTCTCCCCCCCACCCAGTCCCACCCTTTCAAAATAAAAGCCCCACACAGTGAAATCTATGGATGCCAAATCTGTGCCCAATCTGCCATTATAGACTCGGGCCTATTCTGGCTGTGACATGGCAGCCTGTTAATCGTCAGACAGCACTGAAACGGGCTGTGGCCCGTTGATGGCTGCCAAATCTGGGCCCAATCTGGCATTATAGACTCGGGCCTATACTGGCTGAGACATGGCGCCGGGTTAATCGACAGCCAGCACTGAAACAGGTCTGGCATTATAGAAATGGGCCTTAACTGGCTAATTGATAAAATATTGTAATGTAGCCAAACAATCATCATATTGTAGGAGCGCAGGGATTAACCGAGTCGACAAGTGTCTCTTTTTGGCTGCTCACCTCTGTTGTCGTTTATTTCAACTCTCACAAACATTTCAAGCCGAACACTGCCATCACCTCCTTTAAACCCAACATGACATCACGTTCCCATGGCTATGCCACTCCCCTAGACCTGCTGAATTATGTCCTCAAGTGCATACGCCCCCCCAGAATTCACCAAGTTAGGACGCAACTGTCGACTGAAAAAAGCAAGTGGCTGGCTCAATCGACCAGGAGCAGGAGCCAGGGCGGCCATCGGAGGAAGCTTCCGGGCCTTGTAGCGGTGTGCTGGAAGGGTAGGAGGACACCCCCGCCGTGGGGGTTCGGCCACCCTGGACCAACCGGTACAGGTCCAGATGTGCTGGTTTCAGGCGATCCACCGATAGTTTCCCGCCAATGTTCACTTTGAGGTTTTTCCCCTCCACCCCTCCCCCCACCACACGCACACACACACACACACACACACACACACACCATTTTAAAATAAAAGTTTCAAAACATAGTTTCAAAGATTGTCTTCAAAAAGTGGCTCAGGACAGTTGATTTCACTTTTTTTATGTCATTTCAATGAATATCTGCTGCTTTCAGCACTTTACTCCCTTAGAGATGCATTTTCACTTTTTTTGCTCTTAAAAGACGTTTCAGGCTGAGAAGGAGGCCAAAAGTGGATTTTGTGAAAGTAAAAATAGTTTCAAAGACTTTCTTCAAAAAAGTGATTAAGGACAGTTGATTTCACAGTTTCATGATGTTTTCATTAGAACCTGCTGCTTTTCAGCACTTAACTGCCTTAGAGATGCATTTTCACTTTTTATGCTCTTAAAAGAAGTTTCAGGCTGAGAGGAGTCCTAACGTGGATTTTGTAAAGTAAACATAGTTTCAAAGATTTTCTTCAAAAAAGTGACTCAGGACAGTTGATTTCACAGTTTCATGGTGTTTTCATTAGAACCTGCTGCTTTCAGCACTTTACTGCCTTAGATATGCATTTTCACTTTTTATGCTCTTAAAAGACGTTTCAGGCTGAGAAGAGTCCTTAACGTGGATTTTTTAAAGTAAACATAGTTTCAAAGATTTTCTTCAAAAAAGTGTTTCAGGACAGTTGATTTCACAGTTTCATGTCATTTCCATGAATATCTGCTGCTTTCAGCACTTTACTGCCTTAGAGATGCATTTTCACTTTTTATGCTCTTAAAAGACGTTTCAGGCTGAGAGGAGGCCAAAAGTGGATTTTGTGAAAGTAAACATGTTTCAAAGATTTTCTTCAAAAAAGTGACTCAGGACAGTAGATTTCACAGTTTCATGGTGTTTTCATTAGAACCTGCTGCTTTCAGCACTTTACTGCCTTAGATATGCATTTTCACTTTTTATGCTCTTAAAAGACGTTTCAGGCTGAGAGGAGGCCAAAAGTGGATTTTGTGAAAGTAAACATGTTTCAAAGATTTTCTTCAAAAAAGTGACTCAGGACAGTAGATTTCACAGTTTCATGTTATTTCCATGAATATCTGCTGCTTTCAGCACTTTACTGCCTTAGAGATGCATTTTCACTCTTTATGCTCTTAAAAGACGTTTCAGGCTGAGAGGAGGCCAAAAGTGGATTTTGTGAAAGTAAACATGTTTCAAAGATTTTCTTCAAAAAAGTGACTCAGGACAGTAGATTTCACAGTTTCATGATGTTTTCATTAGAACCTCCTGCTTTCAGCACTTTACTGCCTTAGATATGCATTTTCACTTTTTATGCTCTTAAAAGACGTTTCAGGCTGAGAGGAGTCCGAACGTGGATTTTTTAAAGTAAACATAGTTTCAAAGATTTTCTTCAAAAAAGTGACTCGGGACAGTAGATTTCACAGTTTCATGGTGTTTTCATTAGAACCTGCTGCTTTCAGCACTTTACTGCCTTAGAGATGCATTTTCACTTTTTATGCTCTTAAAAGACGTTTCAGGCTGAGAGGAGGCCAAAAGTGGATTTTGTGAAAGTAAACATGTTTCAAAGATTTTCTTCAAAAAAGTGGCTCAGGACAGTTGATTTCACAGTTTCATGGTGTTTTCATGAATATCTGCTGCTTTCAGCACTTTACTGCCTTAGATATGCATTTTCACTTTTTATGCTCTTAAAAGACGTTTCAGGCTGAGAAGAGTCCTTAACGTAGATTTTTTAAAGTAAACGTAGTTTCAAAGATTTTCTTCAAAAAAGTGTTTCAGGACAGTTGATTTCACAGTTTCATGTTATTTCCATGAATATCTGCTGCTTTCAGCACTTTACTGCCTTAGAGATGCATTTTCACTTTTTATGCTCTTAAAAGACGTTTCAGGCTGAGAGGAGGCCAAAAGTGGATTTTGTGAAAGTAAACGTGTTTCAAAGATTTTCTTCAAAAAAGTGACTCAGGACAGTAGATTTCACAGTTTCATGATGTTTTCATTAGAACCTGCTGCTTTCAGCACTTTACTGCCTTAGATATGCATTTTCACTTTTTATGCTCTTAAAAGACGTTTCGGTAGCACTTTATAATAACTACACACTATGAAGCATTAGTTAAGCATGAGTAAACACTTAATTCATCATTTATAAAGCATTGTTCCTACATTAATAATTCATTAGTATGCAGTTCATAACAACAGTTATGAATGTTTTATTCTTGATTAATAAGCTTGTCTATTATGTGTTCTATTATTGTGTTTTCATACTTTATAAATGATGGATTCCCCATTTGTAAATGAAGTATTATATATTTTACAAACCAATTAAATATCGGGTTAACCCTAACCCTAACCCTAACCCCTACCCCTAACCCTAACCCTAACCCCTAACCCTAACCCTAACCCTAACCCTAACCCTAACCCTAACCCAACCCTAACCCTAACCCTAACCCCTAACCCTAACCCTAACCCTAACCCTAACCCAACCCTAACCCTAACCCTAACCCTAACCCTAACCCTAACCCAACCCTAACCCTAACCCTAACCCTAACCCTAACCCTAACCCTAAACCTAACCCAACCCTAACCCTAACCCTAACCCTAACCCAACCCTAACCCTAACCCTAACCCTAACCCAACCCTAACCCTTAACCCTAACCCTAGATGATTAATAAGATAATTTTTAAAGTGTTAGTAAATGATTAATAACTTATTTAGATGTACATTATTCATGCATTTATATATATATATAATGATTTAGATATGCACTAATGGTTAGGGACTATGTTAATATATGCTTTATAAATGCGTATTAATACTGCAAGTCATGATTAATTAATGATTTATTAAGGTAGTTAGTAGTCATTAGTAAAGTATTTTGTGTGAGCTCATCTAAAGTGAGGACTATTTATGCCTTATAAAGCATTTATAAATGACATTGAAAGGCCAGCAGTGCCTCAAAACCCATAGTTTTTTAACAGAAAAGGCAAATAGACACAACACAAAGTGATCAAGAACATATCAATATTTATTGCAAGATGCAAACAATATACTGTTAAATACAAACCTCTCAGGCATTCATTCATGTAAGAAACAAACAGACATTCTCCTTCAGGCCACCTCATTCTGTCCCATTTCCGTTCTAATAAAGTTGTGAAATAAAGAAAGGGGGGTCAAATAAGCTCGGGGACAACATTCCAGCGAGGCAGTCTTGGAACGCGCCGGGCGTAAAAGACGTTTCAGGCTGAGAGGAGGCCAAAAGCGGAATTTGCGGGTGCAGGTTACCAGGTTACAAAGAGTTTTAACTGGCTAATTGATAAAATATTTTAATGTAGCCAAACAATCATCATATTGTAGGAGCGCAGGGATTAACCGAGTCGACAAGTGTCTCTTTTTGGCTGCTCCCTCTGTTGTCGTTTATTTCAACTCTCACAAACATTTCAAGCCGAACACTGCCATCACCTCCTTTAAACCCAACATGACGTCACATTCCCATGGCTATGATACTCCCCTAGTCCTGCTGAATTATGTCCTCAAGTGCATACGCCCCCCCAGAATTCACCAAGTTAGGACGCAACTGTCGACTGAAAAAAGCAAGTGGCTGGCTCAATCGACCAGGAGCAGGAGCCAGGGCGGCCATCGGAGGAAGCTTCCGGGCCTTGTAGTGGTGTGCTGGAAGGGTAGGAGGACGCCCCCGCCGTGGGGGTTCGGCCACCCTGGACCAACCGGTACAGGTCCAGATGTGCTGGTTTCAGGCGATCCACCGACACATGCTCCAGTTTCCCGCCAATGTTCACTTTGAAGGTTTTGTCCCCGGTCTCTAGTACACGAAACGGGCCCTCGTAGGGAGCTTTTATAGGGTCCATGGTGGCCGTCCTGGCGAATGAACACATATTCTTCTGCCTTAAGGCTGGATGGGATATGCGAATTTGGGAGGCCGTGTTGCGACGTAGGCACAGGTGTGAACACTCTGGCTTTTTCCAGGAGAGTGGCCCGCTGCTGTGTCGCAGACCAAGGGTCTGTGACCTTAGTGATGTTTATAAACACAGACTCAGACACACAGGCTCTCTCTCTCTCTCTGTGTGTCTCTCTCTGTGTGTGTCTCTCTCTCAGGTCTTAGAGGACTTTTTCCCCTCCACCCCTCCCCCCCCACCACACACACACACACACACACACACACACACACACACCATTTTAAAATAAAAGCCCCACAGAATGAATTCTAACTGAAATGCTAACTTCTACTACTACTGCTACTACAAATACCACTACTGCTACAACTAGTACTTTTTAGCTTTTAGCAATTTTTATTTAATGGGATGTCTATGGAGAAAATCTTCAAATCCTGTTAAACTTGAACTTTCAAAGCCTTCTTCTTCCTCATACTTTCAGCTACAGACACCAGTTTAAATGCTTTCGGGCTTCAACATTCTGTCTCTGTCTGTCTCTCTCTCTCTTTCTGTCTGTCTGTCTCTCTCTGTCTGTCTCTCTCTCTGTGTGTCTCTCTCTCTGTGTGTCTCTCTCTCTGTGTGTCTCTCTCTCTGTGTGTTTCGCTCTCTGTGTGTTTCTCTCTCTCATACAGTCATTCAAGTCTTAGAGGACTTTTTCCCCTCCCCCCCACCACACACACACACACCCCATTTTAAAATAAAATCGCCATTGAAGCCACATTTCTTACACTACAGACACCATTTTCACAGGATCTGTTTTTCAAATCATCCTTCCTCTCAATTTCCAATATTGGAGCAATAGGAGCTACGGTTATGGGAATTTTGAGGATTTGTTTGAGAGTTGTTTCACAGTTTTATCTCCATTAAAAGACTGCAGGCACACAGGTGTTTGTAATTAGTGATGTTTATAAACACATACTCAGACACACAGGCACATACACTCCTCTCCCTCTCGCTCTCTCTGTATGTGTATCTCTCTCATACAGTCATTCAGGTCTTAGAGGACTTTTTCCCCTCCACCCCTCCCCCCACCACACGCACACACACACACACACACACACACACCATTTTAAAATAAAAGCCCCACAGGATGAATTCTAACTGAAATGCTTGTGATGAAACCTGTCATTTAATAACCTTTTTATGTTCATCTAACATTATGATCCTGTCTCCTCTCCCCTTCTGCCCACCCCCCACACCCCATTTCAAAATAAAAGCCCCACAGAATGAATTCTAACTGAATTGCTTGTAATGAAACCTGTCATTTATCTAACATTATGATTCTGCCTCCTCTCCCTTTCCCCCCCCCACACACACACCATTTCAAAATAAAAGCCCCAAAGAGTGAATTCTAACTGAAATGCTTGTGATAAAGCCTGCCATTTATTAACCTCTGTTTATGTGTGTCAAACATTAAGATTATGTCTCCTCTCCCCCCCACCAGTCCCACCCTTTCAAAATAAAAGCCCCACACAGTGAAATCTAACATGACCTGGAGATATTCAGCCAAAGGCATTGTTAGACCTCCTGTCTGTCTGTCTGTCTGTCTCTCTCCCTGTCTGTCTCTCTCCCTGTCTGTCTCTCTCTCTGCCTGTCTGTCTCTCTCTCTCTCTCTGTCTGTCTGTCTCTCTCTGCCTGTCTGTCTCTCTCTCTGCTGTCTGTCTGTCTCTCTCTCTCTCTCTCTCTCTCTCTCTCTCTCTGTCTCTCTGTCTCTCTGTCTGTCTCTCTGTCTGTCTGTCTCTCTCTGCCTGTCTGTCTCTCTCTGCCTGTCTGTCTGTCTGTCTGTCTGTTTTCTGTCTGTCTGTCTCTCTCTCTCTCTGCCTGTCTGTCTGTCTGTCTGTCTCTCTCTCTCTCTCTGTCTCTCTCTCTGTGTGTTTCTCTCCTCTCATACAGTCATTCAAGTCTTAGAGGACTTCCCCCTCCCCCCCCCCACCACACACACACACCCCATTTTAAAATAAAAGCCCACAGAATGAATTCTAACTGAATTGCTTGTGATGAAACCTGTCATTTATCTAACATTATGATTCTGTCTCCTCTCCCTTCCCCCCCCCCCCCACACACACACCATTTCAAAATAAAAGCCCCAAAGAGTGAATTCTAACTGAAATGCTTGTGATAAAGCCTGCCGTTTATTAACCTCTGTTTATGTGTGTCAAACATTATGATTATGTCTCCTCTCCCCCCCACCCAGTCCCACCCTTTCAAAATAAAAGCCCCACACAGTGAAATCTATGGATGCCAAATCTGTGCCCAATCTGCCATTATAGACTCGGGCCTATTCTGGCTGTGACATGGCAGCCTGTTAATCGTCAGACAGCACTGAAACGGGCTGTGGCCCGTTGATGGCTGCCAAATCTGGGCCCAATCTGGCATTATAGACTCGGGCCTATACTGGCTGAGACATGGCGCCGGGTTAATCGACAGCCAGCACTGAAACAGGTCTGGCATTATAGAAATGGGCCTTAACTGGCTAATTGATAAAATATTGTAATGTAGCCAAACAATCATCATATTTTAGGAGCGCAGGGATTAACCGAGTCGACAAGTGTCTCTTTTTGGCTGCTCACCTCTGTTGTCGTTTATTTCAACTATCACAAACATTTCAAGCCGAACACTGCCATCACCTCTTTTAAACCCAACATGACATCACGTTCCCATGGCTATGCCACTCCCCTAGACCTGCTGAATTATGTCCTCAAGTGCATACGCCCCCCCAGAATTCACCAAGTTAGGTGAACTAACCAACTGTCAACTGAAAAAAGCAAGTGGCTGGCTCAATCGACCAGGAGCAGGAGCCAGGGCGGCCATCGGAGGAAGCTTCCGGGCCTTGTAGCGGTGTGCTGGAAGGGTAGGAGGACACCCCCGCCGTGGGGGTTCGGCCACCCTGGACCAACCGGTACAGGTCCAGATGTGCTGGTTTCAGGCGATCCACCGATAGTTTCCCGCCAATGTTCACTTTGAAGGTTTTTCCCCTCCACCCCTCCCCCAACCACACGCACACACACACACACACACACCATTTTAAAATAAAAGTTTCAAAACATAGTTTCAAAGATTGTCTTCAAAAAGTGGCTCAGGACAGTTGATTTCACTTTTTTATGTCATTTCAATGAATATCTGCTGCTTTCAGCACTTTACTCCCTTAGAGATGCATTTTCACTTTTTTTGCTCTTAAAAGACGTTTCAGGCTGAGAAGGAGGCCAAAAGTGGATTTTGTGAAAGTAAAAATAGTTTCAAAGACTATCTTCAAAAAAGTGATTAAGGACAGTTGATTTCACAGTTTCATGATGTTTTCATTAGAACCTGCTGCTTTTCAGCACTTAACTGCCTTAGATATGCATTTTCACTTGTTATGCTCTTAAAAGACGTTTCAGGCTGAGAGGAGTCCTAACGTGGATTTTTTAAAGTAAACATAGTTTCAAAGATTTTCTTCAAAAAAGTGGCTCAGGACGGTTGATTTCACAGTTTCATGTCATTTCCATGAATATCTGCTGCTTTCAGCACTTTACTGCCTTGGAGATGCATTTTCACTTTTTATGCTCTTAAAAGACATTTCAGGCTGAGAGGAGTCCTAACGTGGATTTTTTAAAGTAAACATAGTTTCAAAGATTTTCTTCAAAAAAGTGACTCGGGACAGTAGATTTCACAGTTTCATGGTGTTTTCATTAGAACCTGCTGCTTTCAGCACTTTACTGCCTTAGAGATGCATTTTCACTTTTTATGCTCTTAAAAGACGTTTCAGGCTGAGAGGAGGCCAAAAGTGGATTTTGTGAAAGTAAACATGTTTCAAAGATTTTCTTCAAAAAAGTGACTCAGGACAGTTGATTTCATAGTTTCATGGTGTTTTCATTAGAACCTGCTGCTTTCAGCACTTTACTGCCTTAGAGATGCATTTTCACTTTTTATGCTCTTAAAAGAAGTTTCAGGCTGAGAGGAGTCCTAACGTGGATTTTGTAAAGTAAACATAGTTTCAAAGATTTTCTTCAAAAAAGTGGCTCAGGACGGTTGATTTCACAGTTTCATGTCATTTCCATGAATATCTGCTGCTTTCAGCACTTTACTGCCTTGGAGATGCATTTTCACTTTTTATGCTCTTAAAAGACGTTTCAGGCTGAGAGGAGTCCTAACGTGGATTTTTTAAAGTAAACATAGTTTCAAAGATTTTCTTCAAAAAAGTGACTCGGGACAGTAGATTTCACAGTTTCATGGTGTTTTCATTAGAACCTGCTGCTTTCAGCACTTTACTGCCTTAGAGATGCATTTTCACTTTTTATGCTCTTAAAAGACGTTTCAGGCTGAGAGGAGGCCAAAAGTGGATTTTGTGAAAGTAAACATGTTTCAAAGATTTTCTTCAAAAAAGTGACTCAGGACAGTTGATTTCATAGTTTCATGGTGTTTTCATTAGAACCTGCTGCTTTCAGCACTTTACTGCCTTAGAGATGCATTTTCACTTTTTATGCTCTTAAAAGAAGTTTCAGGCTGAGAGGAGTCCTAACGTGGATTTTGTAAAGTAAACATAGTTTCAAAGATTTTCTTCAAAAAAGTGACTCAGGACAGTTGATTTCACAGTTTCATGGTGTTTTCATTAGAACCTGCTGCTTTCAGCACTTTACTGCCTTAGATATGCATTTTCACTTTTTATGCTCTTAAAAGACGTTTCAGGCTGAGAAGAGTCCTTAACGTGGATTTTTTAAAGTAAACATAGTTTCAAAGATTTTCTTCAAAAAAGTGTTTCAGGACAGTTGATTTCACAGTTTCATGTCATTTCCATGAATATCTGCTGCTTTCAGCACTTTACTGCCTTAGAGATGCATTTTCACTTTTTATGCTCTTAAAAGACGTTTCAGGCTGAGAGGAGGCCAAAAGTGGATTTTGTGAAAGTAAACATGTTTCAAAGATTTTCTTCAAAAAAGTGGCTCAGGACAGTTGATTTCACAGTTTCATGTCGTTTTCATAAATATCTGCTGCTTTCAGCACTTTACTGCCTTAGATATGCATTTTCACTTTTTATGCTCTTAAAAGACGTTTCAGGCTGAGAAGAGTCCTTAACGTGGATTTTTTAAAGTAAACATAGTTTCAAAGATTTTCTTCAAAAAAGTGTTTCAGGACAGTTGATTTCACAGTTTCATGTTATTTCCATGAATATCTGCTGCTTTCAGCACTTTACTGCCTTAGAGATGCATTTTCACTTTTTATGCTCTTAAAAGACGTTTCAGGCTGAGAGGAGGCCAAAAGTGGATTTTGTGAAAGTAAACATGTTTCAAAGATTTTCTTCAAAAAAGTGACTCAGGACAGTAGATTTCACAGTTTCATGATGTTTTCATTAGAACCTCCTGCTTTCAGCACTTTGCTGTCTTAGAGATGCATTTTCACTTTTTATGCTCTTAAAAGACGTTTCAGGCTGAGAGGAGGCCAAAAGTGGATTTTGTGAAAGTAAACATAGTTTCAACGATTTTCTTCAAAAAAGTGGCTCAGGACGGTTGATTTCACAGTTTCATGTCATTTCCATGAATATCTGCTGCTTTCAGCACTTTACTGCCTTGGAGATGCATTTTCACTTTTTATGCTCTTAAAAGACGTTTCAGGCTGAGAGGAGTCCTAACGTGGATTTTTTAAAGTAAACATAGTTTCAAAGATTTTCTTCAAAAAAGTGACTCGGGACAGTAGATTTCACAGTTTCATGGTGTTTTCATTAGAACCTGCTGCTTTCAGCACTTTACTGCCTTAGAGATGCATTTTCACTTTTTATGCTCTTAAAAGACGTTTCAGGCTGAGAGGAGGCCAAAAGTGGATTTTGTGAAAGTAAACATGTTTCAAAGATTTTCTTCAAAAAAGTGACTCAGGACAGTTGATTTCATAGTTTCATGGTGTTTTCATTAGAACCTGCTGCTTTCAGCACTTTACTGCCTTAGAGATGCATTTTCACTTTTTATGCTCTTAAAAGAAGTTTCAGGCTGAGAGGAGTCCTAACGTGGATTTTGTAAAGTAAACATAGTTTCAAAGATTTTCTTCAAAAAAGTGACTCAGGACAGTTGATTTCACAGTTTCATGGTGTTTTCATTAGAACCTGCTGCTTTCAGCACTTTACTGCCTTAGAGATGCATTTTCACTTTTTATGCTCTTAAAAGACGTTTCAGGCTGAGAAGAGTCCTTAACGTGGATTTTTTAAAGTAAACATAGTTTCAAAGATTTTCTTCAAAAAAGTGACTCAGGACAGTTGATTTCATAGTTTCATGGTGTTTTCATTAGAACCTGCTGCTTTCAGCACTTTACTGCCTTAGAGATGCATTTTCACTTTTTATGCTCTTAAAAGAAGTTTCAGGCTGAGAGGAGTCCTAACGTGGATTTTGTAAAGTAAACATAGTTTCAAAGATTTTCTTCAAAAAAGTGACTCAGGACAGTTGATTTCACAGTTTCATGGTGTTTTCATTAGAACCTGCTGCTTTCAGCACTTTACTGCCTTAGAGATGCATTTTCACTTTTTATGCTCTTAAAAGACGTTTCAGGCTGAGAAGAGTCCTTAACGTGGATTTTTTAAAGTAAACATAGTTTCAAAGATTTTCTTCAAAAAAGTGTTTCAGGACAGTTGATTTCACAGTTTCATGTTATTTCCATGAATATCTGCTGCTTTCAGCACTTTACTGCCTTAGAGATGCATTTTCACTTTTTATGCTCTTAAAAGACGTTTCAGGCTGAGAGGAGGCCAAAAGTGGATTTTGTGAAAGTAAACATGTTTCAAAGATTTTCTTCAAAAAAGTGACTCAGGACAGTAGATTTCACAGTTTCATGATGTTTTCATTAGAACCTCCTGCTTTCAGCACTTTGCTGTCTTAGAGATGCATTTTCACTTTTTATGCTCTTAAAAGACGTTTCAGGCTGAGAGGAGGCCAAAAGTGGATTTTGTGAAAGTAAACATAGTTTCAACGATTTTCTTCAAAAAAGTGACTCAGGACAGTTGATTTCACAGTTTCATGGTGTTTTCATTAGAACCTGCTGCTTTCAGCACTTTACTGCCTTAGAGATGCATTTTCACTTTTTATGCTCTTAAAAGACGTTTCAGGCTGAGAGGAGGCCAAAAGTGGATTTTGTGAAAGTAAACATGTTTCAAAAATGTTCTTCAAAAAAGTGACTCAGGACAGTAGATTTCACAGTTTCATGGTGTTTTCATTAGAACCTGCTGCTTTCAGCACTTTACTGCCTTAGATATGCATTTTCACTTTTTATGCTCTTAAAAGACGTTTCAGGCTGAGAGGAGTCCGAACGTGGATTTTTTAAAGTAAACATAGTTTCAAAGATTTTCTTCAAAAAAGTTACTCAGGACAGTAGATTTCACAGTTTCATGATGTTTTCATTAGAACCTGCTGCTTTCAGCACTTTACTGTTAGATATGCATTTTCACTTTTTATGCTCTTAAAAGACGTTTCAGGCTGAGAGGAGGCCAAAAGTGGATTTTGTGAAAGTAAACATAGTTTCAAAGATTTTCTTCAAAAAAGTGACTCAGGACAGTTGATTTCACAGTTTCATGGTGTTTTCATGAGAACCTGCTGCTTTCAGCACTTTACTGCCTTAGAGATGCATTTTCACTTTTTATGCTCTTAAAAGACGTTTCAGGCTGAGAGGAGGCCAAAAGTGGATTTTGTGAAAGTAAACATGTTTCAAAGATTTTCTTCAAAAAAGTGACTCAGGACAGTTGATTTCATAGTTTCATGGTGTTTTCATTAGAACCTGCTGCTTTCAGCACTTTACTGCCTTAGAGATGCATTTTCACTTTTTATGCTCTTAAAAGAAGTTTCAGGCTGAGAGGAGTCCTAACGTGGATTTTGTAAAGTAAACATAGTTTCAAAGATTTTCTTCAAAAAAGTGACTCAGGACAGTTGATTTCACAGTTTCATGGTGTTTTCATTAGAACCTGCTGCTTTCAGCACTTTACTGCCTTAGAGATGCATTTTCACTTTGTATGCTCTTAAAAGACGTTTCAGGCTGAGAGGAGGCCAAAAGTGGATTTTGTGAAAGTAAACATAGTTTCAAAGATTTTCTTCAAAAAAGTGGCTCAGGGCAGTTGATTTCACAGTTTCATGGTGTTTTCATGAATATCTGCTGCTTTCAGCACTTTACTGCCTTAGATATGCATTTTCACTTTTTATGCTCTTAAAAGACGTTTCAGGCTGAGAAGAGTCCTTAACGTGGATTTTTTAAAGTAAACGTAGTTTCAAAGATTTTCTTCAAAAAAGTGTTTCAGGACAGTTGATTTCACAGTTCCATGTTATTTCCATGAATATCTGCTGCTTTCAGCACTTTACTGCCTTAGAGATGCATTTTCACTTTTTATGCTCTTAAAAGACGTTTCGGTAGCACTTTATAATAACTACACACTATGAAGCATTAGTTAAGCATGAGTAAACACTTAATTCATCATTTATAAAGCATTGTTCCTACATTAATAATTCATTAGTATGCAGTTCATAACAACAGTTATGAATGTTTTATTCTTGATTAATACGCTTGTCTATTATGTGTTCTATTATTGTGTTTTCATACTTTATAAATGATGGATTCCCCATTTGTAAATGAAGTATTATATATTTTACAAACCAATTAAATATCGGGTTAACCCTAACCCTAACCCTAACCCCTACCCCTAACCCTAACCCTAACCCCTAACCCTAACCCTAACCCTAACCCTAACCCTAACCCTAACCCTAACCCTAACCCAACCCTAACCCTAACCCTAACCCTAACCCTAACCCTAACCCCTAACCCTAACCCTAACCCTAACCCTAACCCAACCCTAACCCTAACCCTAACCCTAACCCTAACCCTAACCCAACCCTAACCCTAACCCTAACCCTAACCCTAACCCTAACCCTAACCCCTAACCCTAACCCAACCCTAACCCTAACCCTAACCCTAACCCTAACCCAACCCTAACCCTAACCCTAACCCTAACCCTAACCCAACGCTAACCCTAACCCTAACGTTAACCCAACCCTAACCCTAACCCTAACCCTAACCCAACCCTAACCCTTAACCCTAACCCTAGATGATTAATAAGATAATTTTTAAAGTGTTAGTAAATGATTAATAACTTATTTAGATGTACATTATTCATGCATTTATATATATATAATGATTTAGATATGCACTAATGGTTAGGGACTATGTTAATATATGCTTTATAAATGCGTATTAATACTGCAAGTCATGATTAATTAATGATTTATTAAGGTAGTTAGTAGTCATTAGTAAAGTATTTTGTGTGAGCTCATCTAAAGTGAGGACTATTTATGCCTTATAAAGCATTTATAAATGACATTGAAAGGCCAGCAGTGCCTCAAAACCCATAGTTTTTTAACAGAAAAGGCAAATAGACACAACACAAAGTGATCAAGAACATATCAATATTTATTGCAAGATGCAAACAATATACTGTTAAATACAAACCTCTCAGGCATTCATTCATGTAAGAAACAAACAGACATTCTCCTTCAGGCCACCTCATTCTGTCCCATTTCCGTTCTAATAAAGTTGTGAAATAAAGAAAGGGGGGTCAAATAAGCTCGGGGACAACATTCCAGCGAGGCAGTCTTGGAACGCGCCGGGCGTAAAAGACGTTTCAGGCTGAGAGGAGGCCAAAAGCGGAATTTGCGGGTGCAGGTTACCAGGTTACAAAGAGTTTTAACTGGCTAATTGATAAAATATTTTAATGTAGCCAAACAATCATCATATTGTAGGAGCGCAGGGATTAACCGAGTCGACAAGTGTCTCTTTTTGGCTGCTCCCTCTGTTGTCGTTTATTTCAACTCTCACAAACATTTCAAGCCGAACACTGCCATCACCTCCTTTAAACCCAACATGACGTCACATTCCCATGGCTATGCCACTCCCCTAGTCCTGCTGAATTATGTCCTCAAGTGCATACGCCCCCCCAGAATTCACCAAGTTAGGACGCAACTGTCGACTGAAAAAAGCAAGTGGCTGGCTCAATCGACCAGGAGCAGGAGCCAGGGCGGCCATCGGAGGAAGCTTCCGGGCCTTGTAGTGGTGTGCTGGAAGGGTAGGAGGACGCCCCCGCCGTGGGGGTTCGGCCACCCTGGACCAACCGGTACAGGTCCAGATGTGCTGGTTTCAGGCGATCCACCGACACATGCTCCAGTTTCCCGGCAATGTTCACCTTGAAGGTTTTGTCCCCGGTCTCTAGTACACGAAACGGGCCCTCGTAGGGAGCTTTTATAGGGTCCATGGTGGCCGTTCTGGCGAATGAACACATATTCTTCTGCCTTAAGGCTGGATGGGATATGCGAATTTGGGAGGCCGTGTTGCGACGTAGGCACAGGTGTGAACACTCTGGCTTTTTCCAGGAGAGTGGCCCGCTGCTGTGTCGCAGACCAAGGGTCTGTGACCTTAGTGATGTTTATAAACACAGACTCAGACACACAGGCTCTCTCTCTCTCTCTGTGTGTCTCTCTCTGTGTGTGTCTCTCTCTCAGGTCTTAGAGGAATTTTTCCCCTCCACCCCTCCCCCCCCCCCACCACACACACACACACACACACACACACACACACACACACACACACACACACACACACACACCATTTTAAAATAAAAGCCCCACAGAATGAATTCTAACTGAAATGCTAACTTCTACTACTACTGCTACTACAAATACCACTACTGCTACAACTAGTACATTTTAGCTTTTAGCAATTTTTATTTAATGGGATGTCTATGGAGAAAATCTTCAAATCCTGTTAAACTTGAACTTTCAAAGCCTTCTTCTTCCTCATACTTTCAGCTACAGACACCAGTTTAAATGCTTTCGGGCTTCAACATTCTCTCTCTGTCTGTCTGTCTCTCTCTCTCTTTCTGTCTTTCTCTCTCTCTCTCTGTCTGTCTCTCTGACTCTCTCTTTCTGTCTGTCTGTCTGTCTGTCTGTCTCTCTCTGTCTGTCTCTCTCTCTGTGTGTCTCTCTCTCTGTGTGTGTCTCTCTCTCTGTGTGTTTCTCTCTCTCATACAGTCATTCAAGTCTTAGAGGACTTTTTCCCCTCCCCCCCACCACACACACACACACCCCATTTTAAAATAAAATCGCCATTGAAGCCACATTTCTTACACTACAGACACCATTTTCACAGGATCTGTTTTTCAAATCATCCTTCCTCTCAATTTCCAATATTGGAGCAATAGGAGCTACGGTTATGGG
>JAVDOI010000017.1:952500-962500 GCA_032191485.1 Leptoclinus maculatus
TCTCTCCCTGTCTGTCTCTCTCTCTGCCTGTCTGTCTCTCTCTCTCTCTCTGTCTGTCTGTCTCTCTCTGCCTGTCTGTCTCTCTCTCTGCCTGTCTGTCTGTCTGTCTGTCTCTCTCTCTCTCTCTCTCTGTCTCTCTGTCTCTCTGTCTGTCTCTCTGTCTGTCTGTCTCTCTCTGCCTGTCTGTCTCTCTCTCTGCCTGTCTGTCTGTCTGTCTGTCTGTTTTCTGTCTGTCTGTCTCTCTCTCTCTCTGCCTGTCTGGCTGTCTGTCTGTCTCTCTCTCTCTCTCTGTCTCTCTCTCTGTGTGTTTCTCTCTCTCATACAGTCATTCAAGTCTTAGAGGACTTCCCCCTCCCCCCCCCCCCACCACACACACACACCCCATTTTAAAATAAAAGCCCCACAGAATGAATTCTAACTGAAATGCTTGTGATAAAGCCTGCCGTTTATTAACCTCTGTTTATGTGTGTCAAACATTATGATTATGTCTCCTCTCCCCCCCACCCAGTCCCACCCTTTCAAAATAAAAGCCCCACACAGTGAAATCTATGGATGCCAAATCTGTGCCCAATCTGCCATTATAGACTCGGGCCTATTCTGGCTGTGACATGGCAGCCTGTTAATCGTCAGACAGCACTGAAACGGGCTGTGGCCCGTTGATGGCTGCCAAATCTGGGCCCAATCTGGCATTATAGACTCGGGCCTATACTGGCTGAGACATGGCGCCGGGTTAATCGACAGCCAGCACTGAAACAGGTCTGGCATTATAGAAATGGGCCTTAACTGGCTAATTGATAAAATATTGTAATGTAGCCAAACAATCATCATATTTTAGGAGCGCAGGGATTAACCGAGTCGACAAGTGTCTCTTTTTGGCTGCTCACCTCTGTTGTCGTTTATTTCAACTCTCACAAACATTTCAAGCCGAACACTGCCATCACCTCTTTTAAACCCAACATGACATCACGTTCCCATGGCTATGCCACTCCCCTAGACCTGCTGAATTATGTCCTCAAGTGCATACGCCCCCCCAGAATTCACCAAGTTAGGACGCAACTGTCAACTGAAAAAAGCAAGTGGCTGGCTCAATCGACCAGGAGCAGGAGCCAGGGCGGCCATCGGAGGAAGCTTCCGGGCCTTGTAGCGGTGTGCTGGAAGGGTAGGAGGACACCCCCGCCGTGGGGGTTCGGCCACCCTGGACCAACCGGTACAGGTCCAGATGTGCTGGTTTCAGGCGATCCACCGATAGTTTCCCGCCAATGTTCACTTTGAAGGTTTTTCCCCTCCACCCCTCCCCCAACCACACGCACACACACACACACACACACCATTTTAAAATAAAAGTTTCAAAACATAGTTTCAAAGATTGTCTTCAAAAAGTGGCTCAGGACAGTTGATTTCACTTTTTTATGTCATTTCAATGAATATCTGCTGCTTTCAGCACTTTACTCCCTTAGAGATGCATTTTCACTTTTTTTGCTCTTAAAAGACGTTTCAGGCTGAGAAGGAGGCCAAAAGTGGATTTTGTGAAAGTAAAAATAGTTTCAAAGACTATCTTCAAAAAAGTGATTAAGGACAGTTGATTTCACAGTTTCATGATGTTTTCATTAGAACCTGCTGCTTTTCAGCACTTAACTGCCTTAGATATGCATTTTCACTTGTTATGCTCTTAAAAGACGTTTCAGGCTGAGAGGAGTCCTAACGTGGATTTTTTAAAGTAAACATAGTTTCAAAGATTTTCTTCAAAAAAGTGGCTCAGGACGGTTGATTTCACAGTTTCATGTCATTTCCATGAATATCTGCTGCTTTCAGCACTTTACTGCCTTGGAGATGCATTTTCACTTTTTATGCTCTTAAAAGACGTTTCAGGCTGAGAGGAGTCCTAACGTGGATTTTTTAAAGTAAACATAGTTTCAAAGATTTTCTTCAAAAAAGTGACTCGGGACAGTAGATTTCACAGTTTCATGGTGTTTTCATTAGAACCTGCTGCTTTCAGCACTTTACTGCCTTAGAGATGCATTTTCACTTTTTATGCTCTTAAAAGACGTTTCAGGCTGAGAGGAGGCCAAAAGTGGATTTTGTGAAAGTAAACATGTTTCAAAGATTTTCTTCAAAAAAGTGACTCAGGACAGTTGATTTCATAGTTTCATGGTGTTTTCATTAGAACCTGCTGCTTTCAGCACTTTACTGCCTTAGAGATGCATTTTCACTTTTTATGCTCTTAAAAGAAGTTTCAGGCTGAGAGGAGTCCTAACGTGGATTTTGTAAAGTAAACATAGTTTCAAAGATTTTCTTCAAAAAAGTGACTCAGGACAGTTGATTTCACAGTTTCATGGTGTTTTCATTAGAACCTGCTGCTTTCAGCACTTTACTGCCTTAGATATGCATTTTCACTTTTTATGCTCTTAAAAGACGTTTCAGGCTGAGAAGAGTCCTTAACGTGGATTTTTTAAAGTAAACATAGTTTCAAAGATTTTCTTCAAAAAAGTGTTTCAGGACAGTTGATTTCACAGTTTCATGTCATTTCCATGAATATCTGATGCTTTCAGCACTTTACTGCCTTAGAGATGCATTTTCACTTTTTATGCTCTTAAAAGACGTTTCAGGCTGAGAGGAGGCCAAAAGTGGATTTTGTGAAAGTAAACATGTTTCAAAGATTTTCTTCAAAAAAGTGACTCAGGACAGTAGATTTCACAGTTTCATGATGTTTTCATTAGAACCTGCTGCTTTCAGCACTTTACTGCCTTAGATATGCATTTTCACTTTGTATGCTCTTAAAAGACGTTTCAGGCTGAGAAGAGTCCTTAACGTGTTTTTTTTAAAGTAAACATAGTTTCAAAGATTTTCTTCAAAAAAGTGACTCAGGACAGTTGATTTCACAGTTTCATGTCATTGCCATGAATATCTGCTGCTTTCAGCACTTTGCTGTCTTAGAGATGCATTTTCACTTTTTATGCTCTTAAAAGACGTTTCAGGCTGAGAGGAGGCCAAAAGTGGATTTTGTGAAAGTAAACATAGTTTCAACGATTTTCTTCAAAAAAGTGACTCAGGACAGTTGATTTCACAGTTTCATAATGTTTTCATTAGAACCTGCTGCTTTCAGCACTTTACTGCCTTAGATATGCATTTTCACTTTTTATGCTCTTAAAAGACGTTTCAGGATGAGAGGAGGCCAAAAGTGGATTTTGTGAAAGTAAACATAGTTTCAAAGATTTTCTTCAAAAAAAGTGGCTCAGGACAGTTGATTTCACAGTTTCATGTCGTTTTCATAAATATCTGCTGCTTTCAGCACTTTACTGCCTTAGATATGCATTTTCACTTTTTATGCTCTTAAAAGACGTTTCAGGCTGAGAAGAGTCCTTAACGTGGATTTTTTAAAGTAAACATAGTTTCAAAGATTTTCTTCAAAAAAGTGTTTCAGGACAGTTGATTTCACAGTTTCATGTTATTTCCATGAATATCTGCTGCTTTCAGCACTTTACTGCCTTAGAGATGCATTTTCACTTTTTATGCTCTTAAAAGACGTTTCAGGCTGAGAGGAGGCCAAAAGTGGATTTTGTGAAAGTAAACATGTTTCAAAGATTTTCTTCAAAAAAGTGACTCAGGACAGTAGATTTCACAGTTTCATGATGTTTTCATTAGAACCTCCTGCTTTCAGCACTTTACTGCCTTAGATATGCATTTTCACTTTTTATGCTCTTAAAAGACGTTTCAGGCTGAGAGGAGTCCGAACGTGGATTTTTTAAAGTAAACGTAGTTTCAAAGATTTTCTTCAAAAAAGTGACTCAGGACAGTAGATTTCACAGTTTCATGATGTTTTCATTAGAACCTGCTGCTTTCAGCACTTTACTGCCTTAGATATGCATTTTCACTTTGTATGCTCTTAAAAGACGTTTCAGGCTGAGAAGAGTCCTTAACGTGGTTTTTTTAAAGTAAACATAGTTTCAAAGATTTTCTTCAAAAAAGTGACTCAGGACAGTTGATTTCACAGTTTCATGTTATTTCCATGAATATCTGCTGCTTTCAGCACTTTACTGCCTTAGAGATGCATTTTCACTTTTTATGCTCTTAAAAGACGTTTCAGGCTGAGAGGAGGCCAAAAGTGGATTTTGTGAAAGTAAACATGTTTCAAAGATTTTCTTCAAAAAAGTGACTCAGGACAGTAGATTTCACAGTTTCATGATGTTTTCATTAGAACCTCCTGCTTTCAGCACTTTACTGCCTTAGATATGCATTTTCACTTTTTATGCTCTTAAAAGACGTTTCAGGCTGAGAGGAGTCCGAACGTGGATTTTTTAAAGTAAACGTAGTTTCAAAGATTTTCTTCAAAAAAGTGACTCAGGACAGTAGATTTCACAGTTTCATGATGTTTTCATTAGAACCTGCTGCTTTCAGCACTTTACTGCCTTAGATATGCATTTTCACTTTGTATGCTCTTAAAAGACGTTTCAGGCTGAGAAGAGTCCTTAACGTGGTTTTTTTAAAGTAAACATAGTTTCAAAGATTTTCTTCAAAAAAGTGACTCAGGACAGTTGATTTCACAGTTTCATGTCATTGCCATGAATATCTGCTGCTTTCAGCACTTTGCTGTCTTAGAGATGCATTTTCACTTTTTATGCTCTTAAAAGACGTTTCAGGCTGAGAGGAGGCCAAAAGTGGATTTTGTGAAAGTAAACATAGTTTCAACGATTTTCTTCAAAAAAGTGACTCAGGACAGTTGATTTCACAGTTTCATGGTGTTTTCATTAGAACCTGCTGCTTTCAGCACTTTACTGCCTTAGATATACATTTTCACTTTTTATGCTCTTAAAAGACGTTTCAGGATGAGAGGAGGCCAAAAGTGGATTTTGTGAAAGTAAACATAGTTTCAAAGATTTTCTTCAAAAAAAGTGGCTCAGGACAGTTGATTTCACAGTTTCATGTCGTTTTAATGAATATCTGCTGCTTTCAGCACTTTACTGCCTTAGATATGCATTTTCACTTTTTATGCTCTTAAAAGACGTTTCAGGCTGAGAAGAGTCCTTAACGTGGATTTTTTAAAGTAAACATAGTTTCAAAGATTTTCTTCAAAAAAGTGTTTCAGGACAGTTGATTTCACAGTTTCATGTTATTTCCATGAATATCTGCTGCTTTCAGCACTTTACTGCCTTAGAGATGCATTTTCACTTTTTATGCTCTTAAAAGACGTTTCAGGCTGAGAGGAGGCCAAAAGTGGATTTTGTGAAAGTAAACATGTTTCAAAAATTTTCTTCAAAAAAGTGACTCAGGACAGTAGATTTCACAGTTTCATGATGTTTTCATTAGAACCTCCTGCTTTCAGCACTTTACTGCCTTAATTTTCACTTTTTATGCTCTTAAAAGACGTTTCAGGCTGAGAGGAGTCCGAACGTGGATTTTTTAAAGTAAACATAGTTTCAAAGATTTTCTTCAAAAAAGTGACTCGGGACAGTAGATTTCACAGTTTCATGGTGTTTTCATTAGAACCTGCTGCTTTCAGCACTTAACTGCCTTAGAGATGCATTTTCACTTTTTATGCTCTTAAAAGACGTTTCAGGCTGAGAGGAGGCCAAAAGTGGATTTTGTGAAAGTAAACATGTTTCAAAGATTTTCTTCAAAAAAGTGACTCAGGACAGTTGATTTCATAGTTTCATGGTGTTTTCATTAGAACCTGCTGCTTTCAGCACTTTACTGCCTTAGAGATGCATTTTCACTTTTTATGCTCTTAAAAGAAGTTTCAGGCTGAGAGGAGTCCTAACGTGGATTTTGTAAAGTAAACATAGTTTCAAAGATTTTCTTCAAAAAAGTGACTCAGGACAGTTGATTTCATAGTTTCATGGTGTTTTCATTAGAACCTGCTGCTTTCAGCACTTTACTGCCTTAGAGATGCATTTTCACTTTTTATGCTCTTAAAAGACGTTTCAGGCTGAGAGGAGTCCTAACGTGGATTTTTTAAAGTAAACATAGTTTCAAAGATTTTCTTCAAAAAAGTTACTCAGGACAGTAGATTTCACAGTTTCATGATGTTTTCATTAGAACCTGCTGCTTTCAGCACTTTACTGTTAGATATGCATTTTCACTTTTTATGCTCTTAAAAGACGTTTCAGGCTGAGAGGAGGCCAAAAGTGGATTTTGTGAAAGTAAACATAGTTTCAAAGATTTTCTTCAAAAAAGTGACTCAGGACAGTTGATTTCACAGTTTCATGGTGTTTTCATGAGAACCTGCTGCTTTCAGCACTTTACTGCCTTAGAGATGCATTTTCACTTTTTATGCTCTTAAAAGACGTTTCAGGCTGAGAGGAGGCCAAAAGTGGATTTTGTGAAAGTAAACATGTTTCAAAGATTTTCTTCAAAAAAGTGACTCAGGACAGTTGATTTCATAGTTTCATGGTGTTTTCATTAGAACCTGCTGCTTTCAGCACTTTACTGCCTTAGAGATGCATTTTCACTTTTTATGCTCTTAAAAGAAGTTTCAGGCTGAGAGGAGTCCTAACGTGGATTTTGTAAAGTAAACATAGTTTCAAAGATTTTCTTCAAAAAAGTGACTCAGGACAGTTGATTTCACAGTTTCATGGTGTTTTCATTAGAACCTGCTGCTTTCAGCACTTTACTGCCTTAGAGATGCATTTTCACTTTGTATGCTCTTAAAAGACGTTTCAGGCTGAGAGGAGGCCAAAAGTGGATTTTGTGAAAGTAAACATAGTTTCAAAGATTTTCTTCAAAAAAGTGGCTCAGGACAGTTGATTTCACAGTTTCATGGTGTTTTCATGAATATCTGCTGCTTTCAGCACTTTACTGCCTTAGATATGCATTTTCACTTTTTATGCTCTTAAAAGACGTTTCAGGCTGAGAAGAGTCCTTAACGTGGATTTTTTAAAGTACACGTAGTTTCAAAGATTTTCTTCAAAAAAGTGTTTCAGGACAGTTGATTTCACAGTTTCATGTTATTTCCATGAATATCTGCTGCTTTCAGCACTTTACTGCCTTAGAGATGCATTTTCACTTTTTATGCTCTTAAAAGACGTTTCGGTAGCACTTTATAATAACTACACACTATGAAGCATTAGTTAAGCATGAGTAAACACTTAATTCATCATTTATAAAGCATTGTTCCTACATTAATAATTCATTAGTATGCAGTTCATAACAACAGTTATGAATGTTTTATTCTTGATTAATACGCTTGTCTATTATGTGTTCTATTATTGTGTTTTCATACTTTATAAATGATGGATTCCCCATTTGTAAATGAAGTATTATATATTTTACAAACCAATTAAATATCGGGTTAACCCTAACCCCTACCCCTAACCCTAACCCTAACCCCTAACCCTAACCCTAACCCTAACCCTAACCCTAACCCAACCCTAACCCTAACCCTAACCCTAACCCAACCCCTAACCCTAACCCTAACCCTAACCCTAACCCTAACCCAACCCTAACCCTAACCCTAACCCTAACCCTAACCCTAACCCTAACCCAACCCTAACCCTAACCCTAACCCTAACCCTAACCCTAACCCTAACCCTAACCCTAACCCAACCCTAACCCTAACCCTAACCCTAACCCTAACCCTAACCCAACCCTAACCCTAACCCTAACCCTAACCCAACGCTAACCCTAACCCTAACGTTAACCCAACCCTAACCCTAACCCTAACCCAACCCTAACCCTTAACCCTAACCCTAGATGATTAATAAGATAATTTTTAAAGTGTTAGTAAATGATTAATAACTTATTTAGATGTACATTATTCATGCATTTATATATATATAATGATTTAGATATGCACTAATGGTTAGGGACTATGTTAATATATGCTTTATAAATGCGTATTAATACTGCAAGTCATGATTAATTAATGATTTATTAAGGTAGTTAGTAGTCTTTAGTAAAGTATTTTGTGTGAGCTCATCTAAAGTGAGGACTATTTATGCCTTATAAAGCATTTATAAATGACATTGAAAGGCCAGCAGTGCCTCAAAACCCATAGTTTTTTAACAGAAAAGGCAAATAGACACAACACAAAGTGATCAAGAACATATCAATATTTATTGCAAGATGCAAACAATATACTGTTAAATACAAACCTCTCAGGCATTCATTCATGTAAGAAACAAACAGACATTCTCCTTCAGGCCACCTCATTCTGTCCCATTTCCGTTCTAATAAAGTTGTGAAATAAAGAAAGGGGGGTCAAATAAGCTCGGGGACAACATTCCAGCGAGGCAGTCTTGGAACGCGCCGGGCGTAAAAGACGTTTCAGGCTGAGAGGAGGCCAAAAGCGGAATTTGCGGGTGCAGGTTACCAGGTTACAAAGAGTTTTAACTGGCTAATTGATAAAATATTTTAATGTAGCCAAACAATCATCATATTGTAGGAGCGCAGGGATTAACCGAGTCGACAAGTGTCTCTTTTTGGCTGCTCCCTCTGTTGTCGTTTATTTCAACTCTCACAAACATTTCAAGCCGAACACTGCCATCACCTCCTTTAAACCCAACATGACGTCACATTCCCATGGCTATGCCACTCCCCTAGTCCTGCTGAATTATGTCCTCAAGTGCATACGCCCCCCCAGAATTCACCAAGTTAGGACGCAACTGTCGACTGAAAAAAGCAAGTGGCTGGCTCAATCGACCAGGAGCAGGAGCCAGGGCGGCCATCGGAGGAAGCTTCCGGGCCTTGTAGTGGTGTGCTGGAAGGGTAGGAGGACGCCCCCGCCGTGGGGGTTCGGCCACCCTGGACCAACCGGTACAGGTCCAGATGTGCTGGTTTCAGGCGATCCACCGACACATGCTCCAGTTTCCCGGCAATGTTCACCTTGAAGGTTTTGTCCCCGGTCTCTAGTACACGAAACGGGCCCTCGTAGGGAGCTTTTATAGGGTCCATGGTGGCCGTCCTGGCGAATGAACACATATTCTTCTGCCTTAAGGCTGGATGGGATATGCGAATTTGGGAGGCCGTGTTGCGACGTAGGCACAGGTGTGAACACTCTGGCTTTTTCCAGGAGAGTGGCCCGCTGCTGTGTCGCAGACCAAGGGTCTGTGACCTTAGTGATGTTTATAAACACAGACTCAGACACACAGGCTCTCTCTCTCTCTCTGTGTGTCTCTCTCTGTGTGTGTCTCTCTCTCAGGTCTTAGAGGACTTTTTCCCCTCCACCCCTCCCCCCCCACCACACACACACACACACACACACCACACACACACACACACACACACACACACACACACACACACCATTTTAAAATAAAAGCCCCACAGAATGAATTCTAACTGAAATGCTAACTTCTACTACTACTGCTACTACAAATACCACTACTGCTACAACTAGTACTTTTTAGCTTTTAGCAATTTTTATTTAATGGGATGTCTATGGAGAAAATCTTCAAAACCTGTTAAACTTGAACTTTCAAAGCCTTCTTCTTCCTCATACTTTCAGCTACAGACACCAGTTTAAATGCTTTCGGGCTTCAACATTCTCTCTCTGTCTGTCTCTCTCTCTCTTTCTGTCTTTCTCTCTCTCTCTCTGTCTGTCTCTCTGACTCTCTTTCTGTCTTTCTGTCTGTCTGTCTCTCTCTGTCTGTCTCTCTCTCTGTGTGTCTCTCTCTCTGTGTGTCTCTCTCTCTGTGTGTCTCTCTCTCTGTGTGTTTCGCTCTCTGTGTGTTTCTCTCTCTCATACAGTCATTCAAGTCTTAGAGGACTTTTTCCCCTGCCCCCCACCACACACACACACACCCCATTTTAAAATAAAATCGCCATTGAAGCCACATTTCTAACACTACAGACACCATTTTCACAGGATCTGTTTTTCAAATCATCCTTCCTCTCAATTTCCAATATTGGAGCAATAGGAGCTACGGTTATGGGAATTTTGAGGATTTGTTTGAGAGTTGTTTCACAGTTTTATCTCCATTAAAAGACTGCAGGCACACAGGTGTTTGTAATTAGTGATGTTTATAAACACATACTCAGACACACAGGCACATACACTCCTCTCCCT
>JAVDOI010000017.1:970000-985000 GCA_032191485.1 Leptoclinus maculatus
TCTCTCTCTCTCTCTGTCTGTCTGTCTCTCTCTGCCTGTCTGTCTCTCTCTCTGCCTGTCTGTCTGTCTCTCTCTCTCTCTCTCTCTCTCTCTCTGTCTCTCTGTCTCTCTGTCTGTCTCTCTGCCTGTCTGTCTCTCTCTCTGCCTGTCTGTCTGTCTGTCTGTCTGTTTTCTGTCTGTCTGTCTCTCTCTCTCTCTGCCTGTCTGGCTGTCTGTCTGTCTCTCTCTCTCTGTCTGTCTCTCTCTCTGTGTGTTTCTCTCTCTCATACAGTCATTCAAGTCTTAGAGGACTTCCCCCCCCCCCACCACACACACACACCCCATTTTAAAATAAAAGCCCCACAGAATGAATTCTAACTGAATTGCTTGTGATGAAACCTGTCATTTATCTAACATTATGATTCTGTCTCCTCTACCTTTCCCCCCCCCCCCCACACACACACCATTTCAAAATAAAAGCCCCAAAGAGTGAATTCTAACTGAAATGCTTGTGATAAAGCCTGCCGTTTATTAACCTCTGTTTATGTGTGTCAAACATTATGATTATGTCTCCTCTCTCCCCCACCCAGTCCCACCCTTTCAAAATAAAAGCCCCACACAGTGAAATCTATGGATGCCAAATTTGTGCCCAATCTGCCATTATAGACTCGGGCCTATTCTGGCTGTGACATGGCAGCCTGTTAATCGTCAGACAGCACTGAAACGGGCTGTGGCCCGTTGATGGCTGCCAAATCTGGGCCCAATCTGGCATTATAGACTCGGGCCTATACTGGCTGAGACATGGCGCCGGGTTAATCGACAGCCAGCACTGAAACAGGTCTGGCATTATAGAAATGGGCCTTAACTGGCTAATTGATAAAATATTGTAATGTAGCCAAACAATCATCATATTGTAGGAGCGCAGGGATTAACCGAGTCGACAAGTGTCTCTTTTTGGCTGCTCACCTCTGTTGTCGTTTATTTCAACTCTCACAAACATTTCAAGCCGAACACTGCCATCACCTCCTTTAAACCCAACATGACATCACGTTCCCATGGCTATGCCACTCCCCTAGACCTGCTGAATTATGTCCTCAAGTGCATACGCCCCCCCAGAATTCACCAAGTTAGGACGCAACTGTCGACTGAAAAAAGCAAGTGGCTGGTGTCGTATCTTTTGTGCTGTTGAAGTGATGATGAAGAATGCTCCGCGGACACTGTTCTTGCTGGTATAATAAAGTTTATTACAAACAAGTAACACATGTCATACAGGTGTCTAGACCACCTGGAGGTCCTGGGTTGAATCCAAAAAGAGCCTGCCCATGAGAGACTCCGCGTCTTCTTATATAGTGTGCAAGTATGGCTCCATAAGGGAGGAATTTAACACCATGTATGTCTCCATAAGGGAGGAATGTTTAACACCATGTATGGCTCCATCACCCCCATCTCATCCTTGCGGTGACGGGACTCCATACACATCTGGTTCCCATCCAAGACCCCCAAAGAGGCCCCTCACAGACTGAAAATATACCACACTGGCTCAATCGACCAGGAGCAGGAGCCAGGGCGGCCATCGGAGGAAGCTTCCGGGCCTTGTAGCGGTGTGCTGGAAGGGTAGGAGGACACCCCCGCCGTGGGGGTTCGGCCACCCTGGACCAACCGGTACAGGTCCAGATGTGCTGGTTTCAGGCGATCCACCGATAGTTTCCCGCCAATGTTCACTTTGAAGGTTTTTCCCCTCCACCCCTCCCCCCACCACACGCACACACACACACACACACACCATTTTAAAATAAAAGTTTCAAAACATAGTTTCAAAGATTGTCTTCAAAAAGTGGCTCAGGACAGTTGATTTCACTTTTTTATGTCATTTCAATGAATATCTGCTGCTTTCAGCACTTTACTCCCTTAGAGATGCATTTTCACTTTTTTTGCTCTTAAAAGAAGTTTCAGGCTGAGAGGAGTCCTAACGTGGATTTTAAAGTAAACATAGTTTCAAAGATTTTCTTCAAAAAAGTCGCTCAGGACGGTTGATTTCACAGTTTCATGTCATTTCCATGAATATCTGCTGCTTTCAGCACTTTACTGCCTTAGAGATGCATTTTCACTTTTTATGCTCTTAAAATACGTTTCAGGGCTGAGAGGAGGCCAAAAGTGCATTTTGTGAAAGTAAACATAGTTTCAAAGATTTTCTTCAAAAAAGTGACTCAGGACAGTTGATTTCACAGTTTCATGGTGTTTTCATTAGAACCTGCTGCTTTCAGCACTTTACTGCCTTAGAGATGCATTTTCACTTTTTATGCTCTTAAAAGACGTTTCAGGCTGAGAGGAGGCCAAAAGTGGATTTTGTGAAAGTATACATAGTTTCAAAGATTTTCTTCATAAAAGTGGCTCAGGACAGTTGATTTCACAGTTTCATGTCATTTCCATGAATATCTGCTGCTTTCAGCACTTTACTGCCTTGGAGATGCATTTTCACTTTGTATGCTCTTAAAAGACGTTTCAGGCTGAGAGGAGGCCAAAAGTGGATTTTGTGAAAGTAAACATGTTTCAAAGATTTTCTTCAAAAAAGTGACTCAGGACAGTTGATTTCATAGTTTCATGGTGTTTTCATTAGAACCTGCTGCTTTCAGCACTTTACTGCCTTAGAGATGCATTTTCACTTTTTATGCTCTTAAAAGAAGTTTCAGGCTGAGAGGAGTCCTAACGTGGATTTTGTAAAGTAAACATAGTTTCAAAGATTTTCTTCAAAAAAGTGACTCAGGACAGTTGATTTCACAGTTTCATGGTGTTTTCATTAGAACCTGCTGCTTTCAGCACTTTACTGCCTTAGATATGCATTTTCACTTTTTATGCTCTTAAAAGACGTTTCAGGCTGAGAAGAGTCCTTAACGTGGATTTTTTAAAGTAAACATAGTTTCAAAGATTTTCTTCAAAAAAGTGACTCAGGACAGTTGATTTCACAGTTTCATGGTGTTTTCATTAGAACCTGCTGCTTTCAGCACTTTACTGCCTTAGAGATGCATTTTCACTTTTTATGCTCTTAAAAGACGTTTCAGGCTGAGAGGAGGCCAAAAGTGGATTTTGTGAAAGTAAACATGTTTCAAAGATTTTCTTCAAAAAAGTGACTCAGGACAGTTGATTTCACAGTTTCATGATGTTTTCATTAGAACCTGCTGCTTTCAGCACTTTACTGCCTTAGATATGCATTTTCACTTTGTATGCTCTTAAAAGACGTTTCAGGCTGAGAGGAGTCCTAACGTGGATTTTGTAAAGTAAACATAGTTTCAAAGATTTTCTTCAAAAAAGTGACTCAGGACAGTTGATTTCACAGTTTCATGGTGTTTTCATTAGAACCTGCTGCTTTCAGCACTTTACTGCCTTAGATATGCATTTTCACTTTTTATGCTCTTAAAAGACGTTTCAGGCTGAGAAGAGTCCTTAACGTGGATTTTTTAAAGTAAACATAGTTTCAAAGATTTTCTTCAAAAAAGTGTTTCAGGACAGTTGATTTCACAGTTTCATGTCATTTCCATGAATATCTGCTGCTTTCAGCACTTTACTGCCTTAGAGATGCATTTTCACTTTTTATGCTCTTAAAAGAAGTTTCAGGCTGAGAGGAGTCCTAACTTGGATTTTGTAAAGTAAACATAGTTTCAAAGATTTTCTTCAAAAAAGTGACTCAGGACAGTTGATTTCACAGTTTCATGGTGTTTTCATTAGAACCTGCTGCTTTCAGCACTTTACTGCCTTAGAGATGCATTTTCACTTTTTATGCTCTTAAAAGACGTTTCAGGCTGAGAGGAGTCCTAACGTGGATTTTTTAAAGTAAACATAGTTTCAAAGATGTTCTTCAAAAAAGTTACTCAGGACAGTAGATTTCACAGTTTCATGATGTTTTCATTAGAACCTGCTGCTTTCAGCACTTTACTGTTAGATATGCATTTTCACTTTTTATGCTCTTAAAAGACGTTTCAGGCTGAGAGGAGGCCAAAAGTGGATTTTGTGAAAGTAAACATAGTTTCAAAGATTTTCTTCAAAAAAGTGACTCAGGACAGTTGATTTCACAGTTTCATGGTGTTTTCATGAGAACCTGCTGCTTTCAGCACTTTACTGCCTTCGACATGCATTTTCACTTTTTATGCTCTTAAAAGACGTTTCAGGCTGAGAGGAGTCCTAACGTGGATTTTGTGAAAGTAAACATGTTTCAAAGATTTTCTTCAAAAAAGTGACTCAGGACAGTTGATTTCATAGTTTCATGGTGTTTTCATTAGAACCTGCTGCTTTCAGCACTTTACTGCCTTAGAGATGCATTTTCACTTTTTATGCTCTTAAAAGACGTTTCAGGCTGAGAGGAGTCCTAACGTGGATTTTGTGAAAGTAAACATGTTTCAAAGATTTTCTTCAAAAAAGTGACTCAGGACAGTTGATTTCATAGTTTCATGGTGTTTTCATTAGAACCTGCTGCTTTCAGCACTTTACTGCCTTAGAGATGCATTTTCACTTTTTATGCTCTTAAAAGAAGTTTCAGGCTGAGAGGAGTCCTAACGTGGATTTTGTAAAGTAAACATAGTTTCAAAGATTTTCTTCAAAAAAGTGACTCAGGACAGTTGATTTCACAGTTTCATGGTGTTTTCATTAGAACCTGCTGCTTTCAGCACTTTACTGCCTTAGAGATGCATTTTCACTTTTTATGCTCTTAAAAGACGTTTCAGGCTGAGAAGAGTCCTTAACGTGGATTTTTTAAAGTAAACGTAGTTTCAAAGATTTTCTTCAAAAAAGTGTTTCAGGACAGTTGATTTCACAGTTTCATGTTATTTCCATGAATATCTGCTGCTTTCAGCACTTTACTGCCTTAGAGATGCATTTTCACTTTTTATGCTCTTAAAAGACGTTTCAGGCTGAGAGGAGGCCAAAAGTGGATTTTGTGAAAGTAAACATGTTTCAAAGATTTTCTTCAAAAAAGTGACTCAGGACAGTAGATTTCACAGTTTCATGATGTTTTCATTAGAACCTGCTGCTTTCAGCACTTTACTGCCTTAGATATGCATTTTCACTTTTTATGCTCTTAAAAGACGTTTCGGTAGCACTTTATAATAACTACACACTATGAAGCATTAGTTAAGCATGAGTAAACACTTAATTCATCATTTATAAAGCATTGTTCCTACATTAATAATTCATTAGTATGCAGTTCATAACAACAGTTATGAATGTTTTATTCTTGATTAATAAGCTTGTCTATTATGTGTTCTATTATTGTGTTTTCATACTTTATAAATGATGGATTCCCCATTTGTAAATTAAGTATTATATATTTTACAAACCAATTAAATATCGGGTTAACCCTAACCCTAACCCTAACCCTAACCCCTACCCCTAACCCTAACCCAACCCTAACCCTAACCCTAACCCTAACCCCTAACCCTAACCCTAACCCTAACCCTAACCCTAACCCTAACCCTTACCCTAACCCAACCCTAACCCTAACCCTAACCCTAACCCTAACCCTAACCCAACCCTAACCCTAACCCTAACCCTAACCCTAACCCTAACCCCTAACCCTAACCCTAACCCAACCCTAACCCTAACCCTAACCCTAACCCTATCCCAACCCTAACCCTAACCCTAACCCAACGCTAACCCTAACCCTAACCCTAACCCAACCCTAACCCTAACCCTAACCCTAACCCTAACCCAACCCTAACCCTTAACCCTAACCCTAGATGATTAATAAGATAATTTTTAAAGTGTTAGTAAATGATTAATAACTTATTTAGATGTACATTATTCATGCATTTATATATATATAATGATTTAGATATGCACTAATGGTTAGGGACTATGTTAATATATGCTTTATAAATGCGTATTAATACTGCAAGTCATGATTAATTAATGATTTATTAAGGTAGTTAGTAGTCATTAGTAAAGTATTTTGTGTGAGCTCATCTAAAGTGAGGACTCATGCATTTATATATATATAATGATTTAGATATGCACTAATGGTTAGGGACTATGTTAATATATGCTTTATAAATGCGTATTAATACTGCAAGTCATGATTAATTAATGATTTATTAAGGTAGTTAGTAGTCATTAGTAAAGTATTTTGTGTGAGCTCATCTAAAGTGAGGACTATTTATGCCTTATAAAGCATTTATAAATGACATTGAAAGGCCAGCAGTGCCTCAAAACCCATAGTTTTTTAACAGAAAAGGCAAATAGACACAACACAAAGTCATCAAGAACATATCAATATTTATTGCAAGATGCAAACAATATACTGTTAAATACAAACCTCTCAGGCATTCATTCATGTAAGAAACAAACAGACATTCTCCTTCAGGCCACCTCATTCTGTCCCATTTCCGTTCTAATAAAGTTGTGAAATAAAGAAAGGGGGGTCAAATAAGCTCGGGGACAACATTCCAGCGAGGCAGTCTTGGAACGCGCCGGGCGTAAAAGACGTTTCAGGCTGAGAGGAGGCCAAAAGCGGAATTTGCGGGTGCAGGTTACCAGGTTACAAAGAGTTTTAACTGGCTAATTGATAAAATATTTTAATGTAGCCAAACAATCATCATATTGTAGGAGCGCAGGGATTAACCGAGTCGACAAGTGTCTCTTTTTGGCTGCTCCCTCTGTTGTCGTTTATTTCAACTCTCACAAACATTTCAAGCCGAACACTGCCATCACCTCCTTTAAACCCAACATGACGTCACATTCCCATGGCTATGCCACTCCCCTAGTCCTGCTGAATTATGTCCTCAAGTGCATACGCCCCCCCAGAATTCACCAAGTTAGGACGCAACTGTCGACTGAAAAAAGCAAGTGGCTGGCTCAATCGACCAGGAGCAGGAGCCAGGGCGGCCATCGGAGGAAGCTTCCGGGCCTTGTAGTGGTGTGCTGGAAGGGTAGGAGGACGCCCCCGCCGTGGGGGTTCGGCCACCCTGGACCAACCGGTACAGGTCCAGATGTGCTGGTTTCAGGCGATCCACCGACACATGCTCCAGTTTCCCGCCAATGTTCACCTTGAAGGTTTTGTCCCCGGTCTCTAGTACACGAAACGGGCCCTCGTAGGGAGCTTTTATAGGGTCCATGGTGGCCGTCCTGGCGAATGAACACATATTCTTCTGCCTTAAGGCTGGATGGGATATGCGAATTTGGGAGGCCGTGTTGCGACGTAGGCACAGGTGTGAACACTCTGGCTTTTTCCAGGAGAGTGGCCCGCTGCTGTGTCGCAGACCAAGGGTCTGTGACCTTAGTGATGTTTATAAACACAGACTCAGACACACAGGCTCTCTCTCTCTCTCTGTGTGTCTCTCTCTGTGTGTGTCTCTCTCTCAGGTCTTAGAGGACTTTTTCCCCTCCACCCCTCCCTCCCCCACCACACACACACACACACACACACACACACACACACACACACACACCATTTTAAAATAAAAGCCCCACAGAAATGAATTCTAACTGAAATGCTAACTTCTACTACTACTGCTACTACAAATACCACTACTGCTACAACTAGTACTTTTTAGCTTTTAGCAATTTTTATTTAATGGGATGTCTATGGAGAAAATCTTCAAATCCTGTTAAACTTGAACTTTCAAAGCCTTCTTCTTCCTCATACTTTCAGCTACAGACACCAGTTTAAATGCTTTCGGGCTTCAACATTCTCTCTCTGTCTGTCTCTCTCTCTCTTTCTGTCTTTCTCTCTCTCTCTCTGTCTGTCTCTCTGACTCTCTTTCTGTCTTTCTGTCTGTCTGTCTCTCTCTGTCTGTCTCTCTCTCTGTGTGTCTCTCTCTCTGTGTGTCTCTCTCTCTGTGTGTTTCGCTCTCTGTGTGTTTCTCTCTCTCATACAGTCATTCAAGTCTTAGAGGACTTTTTCCCCTCCCCACCACCACACACACACACACACCCCATTTTAAAATAAAATCGCCATTGAAGCCACATTTCTTACACTACAGACACCATTTTCACAGGATCTGTTTTTCAAATCATCCTTCCTCTCAATTTCCAATATTGGAGCAATAGGAGCTACGGTTATGGGAATTTTGAGGATTTGTTTGAGAGTTGTTTCACAGTTTTATCTCCATTAAAAGACTGCAGGCACACAGGTGTTTGTAATTAGTGATGTTTATAAACACATACTCAGACACACAGGCACATACGCTCCTCTCCCTCTCTCTCTCTCTGTATGTGTCTGTCTCTCATACAGTCATTCAGGTCTTAGAGGACTTTTTCCCCTCCACCCCTCCCCCCACCACACACACACACACACACACACACCATTTTAAAATAAAAGCCCCACAGGATGAATTCTAACTGAAATGCTTGTGATGAAACCTGTCATTTAATAACCTTTTTATGTTCATCTAACATTATGATCCTGTCTCCTCTCCCCTTCTGCCCCACCCCCAACACCCCATTTCAAAATAAAAGCCCAACAGAATGAATTCTAACTGAAATGCTTGTGATGAAACCTGTCATTTATCTAACATTATGATTCTGTCTCCTCTCTCTTCCCCCCCCCCACCCCCAAACACACACCATTTCAAAATAAAAGCCCCAAAGAGTGAATTCTAACTGAAATGCTTGTGATGAAGCCTGCCATTTAATAACCTCTGTTTATGTGTGTCAAACATTATGATTATGTCTCCTCTCCCCCCCACCCAGTCCCACCCTTTCAAAATAAAAGCCCCACACAGTGAAATCTAACATGACCTGGAGATATTCAGCCAAAGGCATTGTTAGACCTCCTGTCTGTCTGTCTGTCTGTCTCTCTCCCTGTCTGTCTCTCTCCCTGTCTGTCTCTCTCTCTGCCTGTCTGTCTCTCTCTCTCTCTCTGTCTGTCTGTCTCTCTCTGCCTGTCTGTCTCTCTCTCTGCCTGTCTGTCTGTCTCTCTCTCTCTCTCTCTCTCTCTGTCTCTCTGTCTCTCTCTGTCTGTCTCTCTGTCTGTCTGTCTCTCTCTGCCTGTCTGTCTCTTTCTCTGCCTGTCTGTCTGTCTGTCTGTCTGTTTTCTGTCTGTCTGTCTCTCTCTCTCTCTGCCTGTCTGGCTTTCTGTCTGTCTCTCTCTCTCTCTGTCTGTCTCTCTCTCTGTGTGTTTCTCTCTCTCATACAGTCATTCAAGTCTTAGAGGACTTCCCCCTCCCCCCCCCCACCACACACACACACCCCATTTTAAAATAAAAGCCCCACAGAATGAATTCTAACTGAATTGCTTGTGATGAAACCTGTCATTTATCTAACATTATGATTCTGTCTCCTCTCCCTTCCCCCCCCCCCCCACACACACACCATTTCAAAATAAAAGCCCCAAAGAGTGAATTCTAACTGAAATGCTTGTGATAAAGCCTGCCGTTTATTAACCTCTGTTTATGTGTGTCAAACATTATGATTATGTCTCCTCTCCCCCCCACCCAGTCCCACCCTTTCAAAATAAAAGCCCCACACAGTGAAATCTATGGATGCCAAATCTGTGCCCAATCTGCCATTATAGACTCGGGCCTATTCTGGCTGTGACATGGCAGCCTGTTAATCGTCAGACAGCACTGAAACGGGCTGTGGCCCGTTGATGGCTGCCAAATCTGGGCCCAATCTGGCATTATAGACTCGGGCCTATACTGGCTGAGACATGGCGCCGGGTTAATCGACAGCCAGCACTGAAACAGGTCTGGCATTATAGAAATGGGCCTTAACTGGCTAATTGATAAAATATTGTAATGTAGCCAAACAATCATCATATTTTAGGAGCGCAGGGATTAACCGAGTCGACAAGTGTCTCTTTTTGGCTGCTCACCTCTGTTGTCGTTTATTTCAACTCTCACAAACATTTCAAGCCGAACACTGCCATCACCTCTTTTAAACCCAACATGACATCACGTTCCCATGGCTATGCCACTCCCCTAGACCTGCTGAATTATGTCCTCAAGTGCATACGCCCCCCCATAATTCACCAAGTTAGGACGCAACTGTCAACTGAAAAAAGCAAGTGGCTGGCTCAATCGACCAGGAGCAGGAGCCAGGGCGGCCATCGGAGGAAGCTTCCGGGCCTTGTAGCGGTGTGCTGGAAGGGTAGGAGGACACCCCCGCCGTGGGGGTTCGGCCACCCTGGACCAACCGGTACAGGTCCAGATGTGCTGGTTTCAGGCGATCCACCGATAGTTTCCCGCCAATGTTCACTTTGAAGGTTTTTCCCCTCCACCCCTCCCCCAACCACACGCACACACACACACACACACACACCATTTTAAAATAAAAGTTTCAAAACATAGTTTCAAAGATTGTCTTCAAAAAGTGGCTCAGGACAGTTGATTTCACTTTTTTATGTCATTTCAATGAATATCTGCTGCTTTCAGCACTTTACTCCCTTAGAGATGCATTTTCACTTTTTTTGCTCTTAAAAGACGTTTCAGGCTGAGAAGGAGGCCAAAAGTGGATTTTGTGAAAGTAAAAATAGTTTCAAAGACTATCTTCAAAAAAGTGATTAAGGACAGTTGATTTCACAGTTTCATGATGTTTTCATTAGAACCTGCTGCTTTTCAGCACTTAACTGCCTTAGATATGCATTTTCACTTGTTATGCTCTTAAAAGACGTTTCAGGCTGAGAGGAGTCCTAACGTGGATTTTTTAAAGTAAACATAGTTTCAAAGATTTTCTTCAAAAAAGTGGCTCAGGACGGTTGATTTCACAGTTTCATGTCATTTCCATGAATATCTGCTGCTTTCAGCACTTTACTGCCTTGGAGATGCATTTTCACTTTTTATGCTCTTAAAAGACGTTTCAGGCTGAGAGGAGGCCAAAAGTGGATTTTGTGAAAGTAAACATGTTTCAGAGATTTTCTTCAAAAAAGTGACTCAGGACAGTTGATTTCATAGTTTCATGGTGTTGTCATTAGAACCTGCTGCTTTCAGCACTTTACTGCCTTAGAGATGCATTTTCACTTTTTATGCTCTTAAAAGAAGTTTCAGGCTGAGAGGAGTCCTAACGTGGATTTTGTAAAGTAAACATAGTTTCAACGATTTTCTTCAAAAAAGTGACTCAGGACAGTTTATTTCACAGTTTCATGGTGTTTTCATTAGAACCTGCTGCTTTCAGCACTTTACTGCCTTAGATATGCATTTTCACTTTTTATGCTCTTAAAAGACGTTTCAGGCTGAGAAGAGTCCTTAACGTGGATTTTTTAAAGTAAACATAGTTTCAAAGATTTTCTTCAAAAAAGTGTTTCAGGACAGTTGATTTCACAGTTTCATGTCATTTCCATGACTATCTGCTGCTTTCAGCACTTTACTGCCTTAGAGATGCATTTTCACTTGTTATGCTCTTAAAAGACGTTTCAGGCTGAGAGGAGGCCAAAAGTGGATTTTGTGAAAGTAAACATGTTTCAAAGATTTTCTTCAAAAAAGTGACTCAGGACAGTAGATTTCACAGTTTCATGATGTTTTCATTAGAACCTGCTGCTTTCAGCACTTTACTGCCTTAGATATGCATTTTCACTTTGTATGCTCTTAAAAGACGTTTCAGGCTGAGAAGAGTCCTTAACGTGGTTTTTTTAAAGTAAACATAGTTTCAAAGATTTTCTTCAAAAAAGTGACTCAGGACAGTTGATTTCACAGTTTCATGTCATTGCCATGAATATCTGCTGCTTTCAGCACTTTGCTGTCTTAGAGATGCATTTTCACTTTTTATGCTCTTAAAAGACGTTTCAGGCTGAGAGGAGGCCAAAAGTGGATTTTGTGAAAGTAAACATAGTTTCAACGATTTTCTTCAAAAAAGTGACTCAGGACAGTTGATTTCACAGTTTCATAATGTTTTCATTAGAACCTGCTGCTTTCAGCACTTTACTGCCTTAGATATGCATTTTCACTTTTTATGCTCTTAAAAGACGTTTCAGGATGAGAGGAGGCCAAAAGTGGATTTTGTGAAAGTAAACATAGTTTCAAAGATTTTCTTCAAAAAAAGTGGCTCAGGACAGTTGATTTCACAGTTTCATGTCGTTTTCATAAATATCTGCTGCTTTCAGCACTTTACTGCCTTAGATATGCATTTTCACTTTTTATGCTCTTAAAAGACGTTTCAGGCTGAGAAGAGTCCTTAACGTGGATTTTTTAAAGTAAACATAGTTTCAAAGATTTTCTTCAAAAAAGTGTTTCAGGACAGTTGATTTCACAGTTTCATGTTATTTCCATGAATATCTGCTGCTTTCAGCACTTTACTGCCTTAGAGATGCATTTTCACTTTTTATGCTCTTAAAAGACGTTTCAGGCTGAGAGGAGGCCAAAAGTGGATTTTGTGAAAGTAAACATGTTTCAAAGATTTTCTTCAAAAAAGTGACTCAGGACAGTAGATTTCACAGTTTCATGATGTTTTCATTAGAACCTCCTGCTTTCAGCACTTTACTGCCTTAGATATGCATTTTCACTTTTTATGCTCTTAAAAGACGTTTCAGGCTGAGAGGAGTCCGAACGTGGATTTTTTAAAGTAAACATAGTTTCAAAGATTTTCTTCAAAAAAGTGACTCGGGACAGTAGATTTCACAGTTTCATGGTGTTTTCATTAGAACCTGCTGCTTTCAGCACTTAACTGCCTTAGAGATGCATTTTCACTTTTTATGCTCTTAAAAGACGTTTCAGGCTGAGAGGAGGCCAAAAGTGGATTTTGTGAAAGTAAACATGTTTCAAAGATTTTCTTCAAAAAAGTGACTCAGGACAGTTGATTTCATAGTTTCATGGTGTTTTCATTAGAACCTGCTGCTTTCAGCACTTTACTGCCTTAGAGATGCATTTTCACTTTTTATGCTCTTAAAAGAAGTTTCAGGCTGAGAGGAGTCCTAACGTGGATTTTGTAAAGTAAACGTAGTTTCAAAGATTTTCTTCAAAAAAGTGACTCAGGACAGTTGATTTCACAGTTTCATGGTGTTTTCATTAGAACCTGCTGCTTTCAGCACTTTACTGCCTTAGAGATGCATTTTCACTTTTTATGCTCTTAAAAGACGTTTCAGGCTGAGAGGAGTCCTAGTGGATTTTTTAAAGTAAACATAGTTTCAAAGATTTTCTTCAAAAAAGTTACTCAGGACAGTAGATTTCACAGTTTCATGATGTTTTCATTAGAACCTGCTGCTTTCAGCACTTTACTGTTAGATATGCATTTTCACTTTTTATGCTCTTAAAAGACGTTTCAGGCTGAGAGGAGGCCAAAAGTGGATTTTGTGAAAGTAAACATAGTTTCAAAGATTTTCTTCAAAAAAGTGACTCAGGACAGTTGATTTCACAGTTTCATGGTGTTTTCATGAGAACCTGCTGCTTTCAGCACTTTACTGCCTTAGAGATGCATTTTCACTTTGTATGCTCTTAAAAGACGTTTCAGGCTGAGAGGAGGCCAAAAGTGGATTTTGTGAAAGTAAACATAGTTTCAAAGATTTTCTTCAAAAAAGTGGCTCAGGACAGTTGATTTCACAGTTTCATGGTGTTTTCATGAATATCTGCTGCTTTCAGCACTTTACTGCCTTAGATATGCATTTTCACTTTTTATGCTCTTAAAAGACGTTTCAGGCTGAGAAGAGTCCTTAACGTGGATTTTTTAAAGTAAACGTAGTTTCAAAGATTTTCTTCAAAAAAGTGTTTCAGGACAGTTGATTTCACAGTTTCATGTTATTTCCATGAATATCTGCTGCTTTCAGCACTTTACTGCCTTAGAGATGCATTTTCACTTTTTATGCTCTTAAAAGACGTTTCGGTAGCACTTTATAATAACTACACACTATGAAGCATTAGTTAAGCATGAGTAAACACTTAATTCATCATTTATAAAGCATTGTTCCTACATTAATAATTCATTAGTATGCAGTTCATAACAACAGTTATGAATGTTTTATTCTTGATTAATACGCTTGTCTATTATGTGTTCTATTATTGTGTTTTCATACTTTATAAATGATGGATTCCCCATTTGTAAATGAAGTATTATATATTTTACAAACCAATTAAATATCGGGTTAACCCTAACCCTAACCCCTACCCCTAACCCTAACCCTAACCCTAACCCCTAACCCTAACCCTAACCCTAACCCTAACCCTAACCCTAACCCTAACCCTAACCCAACCCTAACCCTAACCCTAACCCTAACCCTAACCCCTAACCCTAACCCTAACCCTAACCCTAACCCAACCCTAACCCTAACCCTAACCCTAACCCTAACCCTAACCCAACCCTAACCCTAACCCTAACCCTAACCCTAACCCTAACCCTAACCCAACCCTAACCCTAACCCTAACCCTAACCCTAACCCAACCCTAACCCTAACCCTAACCCTAACCCAACGCTAACCCTAACCCTAACGTTAACCCAACCCTAACCCTAACCCTAACCCTAACCCAACCCTAACCCTTAACCCTAACCCTAGATGATTAATAAGATAATTTTTAAAGTGTTAGTAAATGATTAATAACTTATTTAGATGTAAATTATTCATGCATTTATATATATATAATGATTTAGATATGCACTAATGGTTAGGGACTATGTTAATATATGCTTTATAAATGCGTATTAATACTGCAAGTCATGATTAATTAATGATTTATTAAGGTAGTTAGTAGTCATTAGTAAAGTATTTTGTGTGAGCTCATCTAAAGTGAGGACTATTTATGCCTTATAAAGCATTTATAAATGACATTGAAAGGCCAGCAGTGCCTCAAAACCCATAGTTTTTTAACAGAAAAGGCAAATAGACACAACACAAAGTGATCAAGAACATATCAATATTTATTGCAAGATGCAAACAATATACTGTTAAATACAAACCTCTCAGGCATTCATTCATGTAAGAAACAAACAGACATTCTCCTTCAGGCCACCTCATTCTGTCCCATTTCCGTTCTAATAAAGTTGTGAAATAAAGAAAGGGGGGTCAAATAAGCTCGGGGACAACATTCCAGCGAGGCAGTCTTGGAACGCGCCGGGCGTAAAAGACGTTTCAGGCTGAGAGGAGGCCAAAAGCGGAATTTGCGGGTGCAGGTTACC
>JAVDOI010000017.1:992500-1000000 GCA_032191485.1 Leptoclinus maculatus
GGGTAGGAGGACACCCCCGCCGTGGGGGTTCGGCCACCCTGGACCAACCGGTACAGGTCCAGATGTGCTGGTTTCAGGCGATCCACCGATAGTTTCCCGCCAATGTTCACTTTGAAGGTTTTTCCCCTCCACCCCTCCCCCCACCCACACGCACACACACACACACACACACACACCATTTTAAAATAAAAGTTTCAAAACATAGTTTCAAAGATTGTCTTCAAAAAGTGGCTCAGGACAGTTGATTTCACTTTTTTATGTCATTTCAATGAATATCTGCTGCTTTCAGCACTTTACTCCCTTAGAGATGCATTTTCACTTTTTTTGCTCTTAAAAGACGTTTCAGGCTGAGAAGGAGGCCAAAAGTGGATTTTGTGAAAGTAAAAATAGTTTCAAAGACTATCTTCAAAAAAGTGATTAAGGACAGTTGATTTCACAGTTTCATGATGTTTTCATTAGAACCTGCTGCTTTTCAGCACTTAACTGCCTTAGATATGCATTTTCACTTGTTATGCTCTTAAAAGACGTTTCAGGCTGAGAGGAGTCCTAACGTGGATTTTTTAAAGTAAACATAGTTTCAAAGATTTTCTTCAAAAAAGTGGCTCAGGACGGTTGATTTCACAGTTTCATGTCATTTCCATGAATATCTGCTGCTTTCAGCACTTTACTGCCTTAGAGATGCATTTTCACTTTTTATGCTCTTAAAATACGTTTCAGGGCTGAGAGGAGGCCAAAAGTGGATTTTGTGAAAGTAAACATAGTTTCAAAGATTTTCTTCAAAAAAGTGACTCAGGACAGTTGATTTCACAGTTTCATGGTGTTTTCATTAGAACCTGCTACTTTCAGCACTTTACTGCCTTAGAGATGCATTTTCACTTTTTATGCTCTTAAAAGACGTTTCAGGCTGAGAGGAGGCCAAAAGTGGATTTTGTGAAAGTATACATAGTTTCAAAGATTTTCTTCATAAAAGTGGCTCAGGACAGTTGATTTCACAGTTTCATGTCATTTCCATGAATATCTGCTGCTTTCAGCACTTTACTGCCTTGGAGATGCATTTTCACTTTTTATGCTCTTAAAAGACGTTTCAGGCTGAGAGGAGTCCTAACGTGGATTTTTTAAAGTAAACATAGTTTCAAAGATTTTCTTCAAAAAAGTGACTCAGGACAGTTGATTTCATAGTTTCATGGTGTTTTCATTAGAACCTGCTGCTTTCAGCACTTTACTGCCTTAGAGATGCATTTTCACTTTTTATGCTCTTAAAAGAAGTTTCAGGCTGAGAGGAGTCCTAACGTGGATTTTGTAAAGTAAACATAGTTTCAAAGATTTTCTTCAAAAAAGTGTTTCAGGACAGTTGATTTCACAGTTTCATGTCATTTCCATGAATATCTGCTGCTTTCAGCACTTTACTGCCTTAGAGATGCATTTTCACTTTTTATGCTCTTAAAAGACGTTTCAGGCTGAGAGGAGGCCAAAAGTGGATTTTGTGAAAGTAAACATGTTTCAAAGATTTTCTTCAAAAAAGTGACTCAGGACAGTAGATTTCACAGTTTCATGATGTTTTGATTAGAACCTGCTGCTTTCAGCACTTTACTGCCTTAGATATGCATTTTCACTTTGTATGCTCTTAAAAGACGTTTCAGGCTGAGAAGAGTCCTTAACGTGGTTTTTTTAAAGTAAACATAGTTTCAAAGATTTTCTTCAAAAAAGTGACTCAGGACAGTTGATTTCACAGTTTCATGTCATTGCCATGAATATCTGCTGCTTTCAGCACTTTGCTGTCTTAGAGATGCATTTTCACTTTTTATGCTCTTAAAAGACGTTTCAGGCTGAGAGGAGGCCAAAAGTGGATTTTGTGAAAGTAAACATAGTTTCAACGATTTTCTTCAAAAAAGTGACTCAGGACAGTTGATTTCACAGTTTCATGGTGTTTTCATTAGAACCTGCTGCTTTCAGCACTTTACTGCCTTAGATATGCATTTTCACTTTTTATGCTCTTAAAAGACGTTTCAGGCTGAGAGGAGGCCAAAAGTGGATTTTGTGAAAGTATACATAGTTTCAAAGATTTTCTTCATAAAAGTGGCTCAGGACAGTTGATTTCACAGTTTCATGTCATTTCCATGAATATCTGCTGCTTTCAGCACTTTACTGCCTTGGAGATGCATTTTCACTTTTTATGCTCTTAAAAGACGTTTCAGGCTGAGAAGGAGGCCAAAAGTGGATTTTGTGAAAGTAAAAATAGTTTCAAAGACTATCTTCAAAAAAGTGATTAAGGACAGTTGATTTCACAGTTTCATGATGTTTTCATTAGAACCTGCTGCTTTTCAGCACTTAACTGCCTTAGATATGCATTTTCACTTGTTATGCTCTTAAAAGACGTTTCAGGCTGAGAGGAGTCCTAACGTGGATTTTTTAAAGTAAACATAGTTTCAAAGATTTTCTTCAAAAAAGTGGCTCAGGACGGTTGATTTCACAGTTTCATGTCATTTCCATGAATATCTGCTGCTTTCAGCACTTTACTGCCTTAGAGATGCATTTTCACTTTTTATGCTCTTAAAATACGTTTCAGGCTGAGAAGGAGGCCAAAAGTGGATTTTGTGAAAGTAAAAATAGTTTCAAAGACTATCTTCAAAAAAGTGATTAAGGACAGTTGATTTCACAGTTTCATGATGTTTTCATTAGAACCTGCTGCTTTTCAGCACTTAACTGCCTTAGATATGCATTTTCACTTGTTATGCTCTTAAAAGACGTTTCAGGCTGAGAGGAGTCCTAACGTGGATTTTTTAAAGTAAACATAGTTTCAAAGATTTTCTTCAAAAAAGTGGCTCAGGACGGTTGATTTCACAGTTTCATGTCATTTCCATGAATATCTGCTGCTTTCAGCACTTTACTGCCTTAGAGATGCATTTTCACTTTTTATGCTCTTAAAATACGTTTCAGGGCTGAGAGGAGGCCAAAAGTGGATTTTGTGAAAGTAAACATAGTTTCAAAGATTTTCTTCAAAAAAGTGACTCAGGACAGTTGATTTCACAGTTTCATGGTGTTTTCATTAGAACCTGCTACTTTCAGCACTTTACTGCCTTAGAGATGCATTTTCACTTTTTATGCTCTTAAAAGACGTTTCAGGCTGAGAGGAGGCCAAAAGTGGATTTTGTGAAAGTATACATAGTTTCAAAGATTTTCTTCATAAAAGTGGCTCAGGACAGTTGATTTCACAGTTTCATGTCATTTCCATGAATATCTGCTGCTTTCAGCACTTTACTGCCTTGGAGATGCATTTTCACTTTTTATGCTCTTAAAAGACGTTTCAGGCTGAGAGGAGTCCTAACGTGGATTTTTTAAAGTAAACATAGTTTCAAAGATTTTCTTCAAAAAAGTGACTCAGGACAGTTGATTTCATAGTTTCATGGTGTTTTCATTAGAACCTGCTGCTTTCAGCACTTTACTGCCTTAGAGATGCATTTTCACTTTTTATGCTCTTAAAAGAAGTTTCAGGCTGAGAGGAGTCCTAACGTGGATTTTGTAAAGTAAACATAGTTTCAAAGATTTTCTTCAAAAAAGTGTTTCAGGACAGTTGATTTCACAGTTTCATGTCATTTCCATGAATATCTGCTGCTTTCAGCACTTTACTGCCTTAGAGATGCATTTTCACTTTTTATGCTCTTAAAAGACGTTTCAGGCTGAGAGGAGGCCAAAAGTGGATTTTGTGAAAGTAAACATGTTTCAAAGATTTTCTTCAAAAAAGTGACTCAGGACAGTAGATTTCACAGTTTCATGATGTTTTGATTAGAACCTGCTGCTTTCAGCACTTTACTGCCTTAGATATGCATTTTCACTTTGTATGCTCTTAAAAGACGTTTCAGGCTGAGAAGAGTCCTTAACGTGGTTTTTTTAAAGTAAACATAGTTTCAAAGATTTTCTTCAAAAAAGTGACTCAGGACAGTTGATTTCACAGTTTCATGTCATTGCCATGAATATCTGCTGCTTTCAGCACTTTGCTGTCTTAGAGATGCATTTTCACTTTTTATGCTCTTAAAAGACGTTTCAGGCTGAGAGGAGGCCAAAAGTGGATTTTGTGAAAGTAAACATAGTTTCAACGATTTTCTTCAAAAAAGTGACTCAGGACAGTTGATTTCACAGTTTCATGGTGTTTTCATTAGAACCTGCTGCTTTCAGCACTTTACTGCCTTAGATATGCATTTTCACTTTTTATGCTCTTAAAAGACGTTTCAGGATGAGAGGAGGCCAAAAGTGGATTTTGTGAAAGTAAACATAGTTTCAAAGATTTTCTTCAAAAAAAGTGGCTCAGGACAGTTGATTTCACAGTTTCATGTCGTTTTCATGAATATCTGCTGCTTTCAGCACTTTACTGCCTTAGATATGCATTTTCACTTTTTATGCTCTTAAAAGACGTTTCAGGCTGAGAAGAGTCCTTAACGTGGATTTTTTAAAGTAAACATAGTTTCAAAGATTTTCTTCAAAAAAGTGTTTCAGGACAGTTGATTTCACAGTTTCATGTTATTTCCATGAATATCTGCTGCTTTCAGCACTTTACTGCCTTAGAGATGCATTTTCACTTTTTATGCTCTTAAAAGACGTTTCAGGCTGAGAGGAGGCCAAAAGTGGATTTTGTGAAAGTAAACATGTTTCAAAAATTTTCTTCAAAAAAGTGACTCAGGACAGTAGATTTCACAGTTTCATGATGTTTTCATTAGAACCTCCTGCTTTCAGCACTTTACTGCCTTAGATATGCATTTTCACTTTTTATGCTCTTAAAAGACGTTTCAGGCTGAGAGGAGTCCGAACGTGGATTTTTTAAAGTAAACATAGTTTCAAAGATTTTCTTCAAAAAAGTGACTCGGGACAGTAGATTTCACAGTTTCATGGTGTTTTCATTAGAACCTGCTGCTTTCAGCACTTTACTGCCTTAGAGATGCATTTTCACTTTTTATGCTCTTAAAAGAAGTTTCAGGCTGAGAGGAGTCCTAACGTGGATTTTGTAAAGTAAACATAGTTTCAAAGATTTTCTTCAAAAAAGTGACTCAGGACAGTTGATTTCACAGTTTCATGGTGTTTTCATTAGAACCTGCTGCTTTCAGCACTTTACTGCCTTAGAGATGCATTTTCACTTTTTATGCTCTTAAAAGACGTTTCAGGCTGAGAGGAGTCCTAACGTGGATTTTTTAAAGTAAACATAGTTTCAAAGATTTTCTTCAAAAAAGTTACTCAGGACAGTAGATTTCACAGTTTCATGATGTTTTCATTAGAACCTGCTGCTTTCAGCACTTTACTGTTAGATATGCATTTTCACTTTTTATGCTCTTAAAAGACGTTTCAGGCTGAGAGGAGGCCAAAAGTGGATTTTGTGAAAGTAAACATAGTTTCAAAGATTTTCTTCAAAAAAGTGACTCAGGACAGTTGATTTCACAGTTTCATGGTGTTTTCATGAGAACCTGCTGCTTTCAGCACTTTACTGCCTTAGAGATGCATTTTCACTTTTTATGCTCTTAAAAGACGTTTCAGGCTGAGAGGAGGCCAAAAGTGGATTTTGTGAAAGTAAACATGTTTCAAAGATTTTCTTCAAAAAAGTGACTCAGGACAGTTGATTTCATAGTTTCATGGTGTTTTCATTAGAACCTGCTGCTTTCAGCACTTTACTGCCTTAGAGATGCATTTTCACTTTTTATGCTCTTAAAAGAAGTTTCAGGCTGAGAGGAGTCCTAACGTGGATTTTGTAAAGTAAACATAGTTTCAAAGATTTTCTTCAAAAAAGTGACTCAGGACAGTTGATTTCACAGTTTCATGGTGTTTTCATTAGAACCTGCTGCTTTCAGCACTTTACTGCCTTAGAGATGCATTTTCACTTTGTATGCTCTTAAAAGACGTTTCAGGCTGAGAGGAGGCCAAAAGTGGATTTTGTGAAAGTAAACATAGTTTCAAAGATTTTCTTCAAAAAAGTGGCTCAGGACAGTTGATTTCACAGTTTCATGGTGTTTTCATGAATATCTGCTGCTTTCAGCACTTTACTGCCTTAGATATGCATTTTCACTTTTTATGCTCTTAAAAGACGTTTCAGGCTGAGAAGAGTCCTTAACGTGGATTTTTTAAAGTAAACGTAGTTTCAAAGATTTTCTTCAAAAAAGTGTTTCAGGACAGTTGATTTCACAGTTTCATGTTATTTCCATGAATATCTGCTGCTTTCAGCACTTTACTGCCTTAGAGATGCATTTTCACTTTTTATGCTCTTAAAAGACGTTTCGGTAGCACTTTATAATAACTACACACTATGAAGCATTAGTTAAGCATGAGTAAACACTTAATTCATCATTTATAAAGCATTGTTCCTACATTAATAATTCATTAGTATGCAGTTCATAACAACAGTTATGAATGTTTTATTCTTGATTAATACGCTTGTCTATTATGTGTTCTATTATTGTGTTTTCATACTTTATAAATGATGGATTCCCCATTTGTAAATGAAGTATTATATATTTTACAAACCAATTAAATATCGGGTTAACCCTAACCCTAACCCTAACCCCTAACCCTAACCCTAACCCTAACCCTAACCCCTAACCCTAACCCTAACCCTAACCCTAACCCTAACCCTAACCCAACCCTAACCCTAACCCTAACCCTAACCCTAACCCCTAACCCTAACCCTAACCCTAACCCTAACCCAACCCTAACCATAACCCTAACCCTAACCCTAACCCTAACCCTAACCCTAACCCCTAACCCTAACCCAACCCTAACCCTAACCCTAACCCTAACCCAACCCTAACCCTAACCCTAACCCTAACCCAACACTAACCCTAACCCTAACCCTAACCCAACCCTAACCCTAACCCTAACCCTAACCCAACCCTAACCCTTAACCCTAACCCTAGATGATTAATAAGATCATTTTTAAAGTGTTAGTAAATGATTAATAACTTATTTAGATGTACATTATTCATGCATTATATATATATAATGATTTAGATATGCACTAATGGTTAGGGACTATGTTAATATATGCTTTATAAATGCGTATTAATACTGCAAGTCATGATTAATTAATGATTTATTAAGGTAGTTAGTAGTCATTAGTAAAGTATTTTGTGTGAGCTCATCTAAAGTGAGGACTATTTATGCCTTATAAAGCATTTATAAATGACATTGAAAGGCCAGCAGTGCCTCAAAACCCATAGTTTTTTAAAAGAAAAGGCAAATAGACACAACACAAAGTGATCAAGAACATATCAATATTTATTGCAAGATGCAAACAATATACTGTTAAATACAAACCTCTCAGGCATTCATTCATGTAAGAAACAAACAGACATTCTCCTTCAGGCCACCTCATTCTGTCCCATTTCCGTTCTAATAAAGTTGTGAAATAAAGAAAGGGGGGTCAAATAAGCTCGGGGACAACATTCCAGCGAGGCAGTCTTGGAACGCGCCGGGCGTAAAAGACGTTTCAGGCTGAGAGGAGGCCAAAAGCGGAATTTGCGGGTG
>JAVDOI010000017.1:1010000-1015000 GCA_032191485.1 Leptoclinus maculatus
ATAGTTTCAAAGATTTTCTTCAAAAAAGTGACTCGGGACAGTAGATTTCACAGTTTCATGGTGTTTTCATTAGAACCTGCTGCTTTCAGCACTTTACTGCCTTAGAGATGCATTTTCACTTGTTATGCTCTTAAAAGACGTTTCAGGCTGAGAGGAGGCCAAAAGTGGATTTTGTGAAAGTAAACATGTTTCAAAGATTTTCTTCAAAAAAGTGACTCAGGACAGTTGATTTCATAGTTTCATGGTGTTTTCATTAGAACCTGCTGCTTTCAGCACTTTACTGCCTTAGAGATGCATTTTCACTTTTTATGCTCTTAAAAGAAGTTTCAGGCTGAGAGGAGTCCTAACGTGGATTTTGTAAAGTAAACATAGTTTCAAAGATTTTCTTCAAAAAAGTGACTCAGGACAGTTGATTTCACAGTTTCATGGTGTTTTCATTAGAACCTGCTGCTTTCAGCACTTTACTGCCTTAGATATGCATTTTCACTTTTTATGCTCTTAAAAGACGTTTCAGGCTGAGAAGAGTCCTTAACGTGGATTTTTTAAAGTAAACATAGTTTCAAAGATTTTCTTCAAAAAAGTGTTTCAGGACAGTTGATTTCACAGTTTCATGTCATTTCCATGAATATCTGCTGCTTTCAGCACTTTACTGCCTTAGAGATGCATTTTCACTTTTTATGCTCTTAAAAGACGTTTCAGGCTGAGAGGAGGCCAAAAGTGGATTTTGTGAAAGTAAACATGTTTCAAAGATTTTCTTCAAAAAAGTGACTCAGGACAGTAGATTTCACAGTTTCATGATGTTTTCATTAGAACCTGCTGCTTTCAGCACTTTACTGCCTTAGAGATGCATTTTCACTTGTTATGCTCTTAAAAGACGTTTCAGGCTGAGAGGAGGCCAAAAGTGAATTTTGTGAAAGTAAAAATAGTTTCAAAGACTTTCTTCAAAAAAGTGATTAAGGACAGTTGATTTCACAGTTTCATGATGTTTTCATTAGAACCTGCTGCTTTTCAGCACTTAACTGCCTTAGATATGCATTTTCACTTGTTATGCTCTTAAAAGACGTTTCAGGCTGAGAGGAGTCCTAACGTGGATTTTAAAGTAAACATAGTTTCAAAGATTTTCTTCAAAAAAGTGGCTCAGGACGGTTGATTTCACAGTTTCATGTCATTTCCATGAATATCTGCTGCTTTCAGCACTTTACTGCCTTAGAGATGCATTTTCACTTTTTATGCTCTTAAAATACGTTTCAGGGCTGAGAGGAGGCCAAAAGTGCATTTTGTAAAAGTAAACATAGTTTCAAAGATTTTCTTCAAAAAGTGACTCAGGACAGTTGATTTCACAGTTTCATGGTGTTTTCATTAGAACCTGCTACTTTCAGCACTTTACTGCCTTAGAGATGCATTTTCACTTTTTATGCTCTTAAAAGACGTTTCAGGCTGAGAGGAGGCCAAAAGTGGATTTTGTGAAAGTATACATAGTTTCAAAGATTTTCTTCATAAAAGTGGCTCAGGACAGTTGATTTCACAGTTTCATGTCATTTCCATGAATATCTGCTGCTTTCAGCACTTTACTGCCTTGGAGATGCATTTTCACTTTTTATGCTCTTAAAAGACGTTTCAGGCTGAGAGGAGTCCTAACGTGGATTTTTTAAAGTAAACATAGTTTCAAAGATTTTCTTCAAAAAAGTGACTCGGGACAGTAGATTTCACAGTTTCATGGTGTTTTCATTAGAACCTGCTGCTTTCAGCACTTTACTGCCTTAGAGATGCATTTTCACTTGTTATGCTCTTAAAAGACGTTTCAGGCTGAGAGGAGGCCAAAAGTGGATTTTGTGAAAGTAAACATGTTTCAAAGATTTTCTTCAAAAAAGTGACTCAGGACAGTTGATTTCATAGTTTCATGGTGTTTTCATTAGAACCTGCTGCTTTCAGCACTTTACTGCCTTAGAGATGCATTTTCACTTTTTATGCTCTTAAAAGAAGTTTCAGGCTGAGAGGAGTCCTAACGTGGATTTTGTAAAGTAAACATAGTTTCAAAGATTTTCTTCAAAAAAGTGACTCAGGACAGTTGATTTCACAGTTTCATGGTGTTTTCATTAGAACCTGCTGCTTTCAGCACTTTACTGCCTTAGATATGCATTTTCACTTTTTATGCTCTTAAAAGACGTTTCAGGCTGAGAAGAGTCCTTAACGTGGATTTTTTAAAGTAAACATAGTTTCAAAGATTTTCTTCAAAAAAGTGTTTCAGGACAGTTGATTTCACAGTTTCATGTCATTTCCATGAATATCTGCTGCTTTCAGCACTTTACTGCCTTAGAGATGCATTTTCACTTTTTATGCTCTTAAAAGACGTTTCAGGCTGAGAGGAGGCCAAAAGTGGATTTTGTGAAAGTAAACATGTTTCAAAGATTTTCTTCAAAAAAGTGACTCAGGACAGTAGATTTCACAGTTTCATGATGTTTTCATTAGAACCTGCTGCTTTCAGCACTTTACTGCCTTAGAGATGCATTTTCACTTGTTATGCTCTTAAAAGACGTTTCAGGCTGAGAGGAGTCCTAACGTGGATTTTAAAGTAAACATAGTTTCAAAGATTTTCTTCAAAAAAGTGGCTCAGGACGGTTGATTTCACAGTTTCATGTCATTTCCATGAATATCTGCTGCTTTCAGCACTTTACTGCCTTAGAGATGCATTTTCACTTTTTATGCTCTTAAAATACGTTTCAGGGCTGAGAGGAGGCCAAAAGTGCATTTTGTAAAAGTAAACATAGTTTCAAAGATTTTCTTCAAAAAAGTGACTCAGGACAGTTGATTTCACAGTTTCATGGTGTTTTCATTAGAACCTGCTACTTTCAGCACTTTACTGCCTTAGAGATGCATTTTCACTTTTTATGCTCTTAAAAGACGTTTCAGGCTGAGAGGAGGCCAAAAGTGGATTTTGTGAAAGTATACATAGTTTCAAAGATTTTCTTCATAAAAGTGGCTCAGGACAGTTGATTTCACAGTTTCATGTCATTTCCATGAATATCTGCTGCTTTCAGCACTTTACTGCCTTGGAGATGCATTTTCACTTTTTATGCTCTTAAAAGACGTTTCAGGCTGAGAGGAGTCCTAAACGTGGATTTTTTAAAGTAAACATAGTTTCAAAGATTTTCTTCAAAAAAGTGACTCGGGACAGTAGATTTCACAGTTTCATGGTGTTTTCATTAGAACCTGCTGCTTTCAGCACTTTACTGCCTTAGAGATGCATTTTCACTTTTTATGCTCTTAAAAGACGTTTCAGGCTGAGAGGAGGCCAAAAGTGGATTTTGTGAAAGTAAACATGTTTCAAAGATTTTCTTCAAAAAAGTGACTCAGGACAGTTGATTTCATAGTTTCATGGTGTTTTCATTAGAACCTGCTGCTTTCAGCACTTTACTGCCTTAGAGATGCATTTTCACTTTTTATGCTCTTAAAAGAAGTTTCAGGCTGAGAGGAGTCCTAACGTGGATTTTGTAAAGTAAACATAGTTTCAAAGATTTTCTTCAAAAAAGTGACTCAGGACAGTTGATTTCACAGTTTCATGGTGTTTTCATGAGAACCTGCTGCTTTCAGCACTTTACTGCCTTAGACATGCATTTTCACTTTTTATGCTCTTAAAAGACGTTTCAGGCTGAGAGGAGTCCTAACGTGGATTTTGTGAAAGTAAACATGTTTCAAAGATTTTCTTCAAAAAAGTGACTCAGGACAGTTGATTTCACAGTTTCATGGTGTTTTCATTAGAACCTGCTGCTTTCAGCACTTTACTGCCTTAGAGATGCATTTTCACTTTTTATGCTCTTAAAAGACGTTTCAGGCTGAGAAGAGTCCTTAACGTGGATTTTTTAAAGTAAACGTAGTTTCAAAGATTTTCTTCAAAAAAGTGTTTCAGGACAGTTGATTTCACAGTTTCATGTTATTTCCATGAATATCTGCTGCTTTCAGCACTTTACTGCCTTAGAGATGCATTTTCACTTTTTATGCTCTTAAAAGACGTTTCAGGCTGAGAGGAGTCCTAACGTGGATTTTGTGAAAGTAAACATGTTTCAAAGATTTTCTTCAAAAAAGTGACTCAGGACAGTTGATTTCACAGTTTCATGGTGTTTTCATTAGAACCTGCTGCTTTCAGCACTTTACTGCCTTAGAGATGCATTTTCACTTGTTATGCTCTTAAAAGACGTTTCAGGCTGAGAGGAGTCCTAACGTGGATTTTAAAGTAAACATAGTTTCAAAGATTTTCTTCAAAAAAGTGGCTCAGGACGGTTGATTTCACAGTTTCATGTCATTTCCATGAATATCTGCTGCTTTCAGCACTTTACTGCCTTAGAGATGCATTTTCACTTTTTATGCTCTTAAAATACGTTTCAGGGCTGAGAGGAGGCCAAAAGTGCATTTTGTAAAAGTAAACATAGTTTCAAAGATTTTCTTCAAAAAAGTGACTCAGGACAGTTGATTTCACAGTTTCATGGTGTTTTCATTAGAACCTGCTACTTTCAGCACTTTACTGCCTTAGAGATGCATTTTCACTTTTTATGCTCTTAAAAGACGTTTCAGGCTGAGAGGAGGCCAAAAGTGGATTTTGTGAAAGTAAACATGTTTCAAAGATTTTCTTCAAAAAAGTGACTCAGGACAGTAGATTTCACAATTTCATGATGTTTTCATTAGAACCTGCTGCTTTCAGCACTTTACTGCCTTAGATATGCATTTTCACTTTTTATGCTCTTAAAAGACGTTTCGGTAGCACTTTATAACAACTACACACTATGAAGCATTAGTTAAGCATGAGTAAACACTTAATTCATCATTTATAAAGCATTGTTCCTACATTAATAATTCATTAGTATGCAGTTCATTACAACAGTTATGAATGTTTTATTCTTCATTAATAAGCTTGTCTATTATGTGTTCTATTATTGTGTTTTCATACTTTATAAATGATGGATTCCCCATTTGTAAATTAAGTATTATATATTTTACAAACCAAT
>JAVDOI010000017.1:1020000-1027500 GCA_032191485.1 Leptoclinus maculatus
TGTGTGTCTCTCTCTCAGGTCTTAGAGGACTTTTTCCCCTCCACCCCTCCCCCCCCACACACACACACACACACACACACACACACCATTTTAAAATAAAAGCCCCACAGAATGAATTCTAACTGAAATGCTAACTTCTACTACTACTGCTACTACAAATACCACTACTGCTACAACTAGTACTTTTTAGCTTTTAGCAATTTTTATTTAATGGGATGTCTATGAGAAAATCTTCAAATCCTGTTAAACTTGAACTTTCAAAGCCTTCTTCTTCCTCATACTTTCAGCTACAGACACCAGTTTAAATGCTTTCGGGCTTCAACATTCTCTCTCTGTCTGTCTCTCTCTCTCTTTCTGTCTTTCTCTCTCTCTCTGTCTGTCTCTCTGACTCTCTTTCTGTCTTTCTGTCTGTCTGTCTCTCTCTGTCTGTCTCTCTCTCTGTGTGTCTCTCTCTCTGTGTGTCTCTCTCTCTGTGTGTCCTCTCTCTCTGTGTTTCGCTCTCTGTGTGTTTCTCTCTCTCATACAGTCATTCAAGTCTTAGAGGACTTTTTCCCCTCCCCCCCACCACACACACACACACCCCATTTTAAAATAAAATCGCCATTGAAGCCACATTTCTTACACTACAGACACCATTTTCAAAGGATCTGTTTTTCAAATCATCCTTCCTCTCAATTTCCAATATTGGAGCAATAGGAGCTACGGTTATGGAATTTTGAGGATTTGTTTGAGAGTTGTTTCACAGTTTTATCTCCATTAAAAGACTGCAGGCACACAGGTGTTTGTAATTAGTGATGTTTATAAACACATACTCAGACACACAGGCACATACACTCCTCTCCCTCTCGCTCTCTCTGTATGTGTATCTCTCTCATACAGTCATTCAGGTCTTAGAGGACTTTTTCCCCTCCACCCCTCCCCCCACCACACGCACACACACACACACACACACCATTTTAAAATAAAAGCCCCACAGGATGAATTCTAACTGAAATGCTTGTGATGAAACCTGTCATTTAATAACCTTTTTATGTTCATCTAACATTATGATCCTGTCTCCTCTCCCCTTCTGCCCACCCCCCACACCCCATTTCAAAATAAAAGCCCCACAGAATGAATTCTAACTGAAATGCTTGTGATGAAACCTGTCATTTATCTAACATTATGATTCTGTCTCCTCTCTCTTCCCCCCACCACCCCCAAACACACACCATTCCAAATTAAAATCCCCAAAGAGTGAATTCTAACTGAAATGCTTGTGATGAAGCCTGCCATTTAATAACCTCTGTTTATGTGTGTCAAACATTATGATTATGTCTCCTCTCCCCCCCACCCAGTCCCACCCTTTCAAAATAAAAGCCCCACACAGTGAAATCTATGGATGCCAAATTTGTGCCCAATCTGCCATTATAGACTCGGGCCTATTCTGGCTGTGACATGGCAGCCTGTTAATCGTCAGACCAGCACTGAAACGGGCTGTGGCCCGTTGATGGCTGCCAAATCTGGGCCCAATCTGGCATTATAGACTCGGGCCTATACTGGCTGAGACATGGCGCCGGGTTAATCGACAGCCAGCACTGAAACAGGTCTGGCATTATAGAAATGGGCCTTAACTGGCTAATTGATAAAATATTGTAATGTAGCCAAACAATCATCATATTGTAGGAGCGCAGGGATTAACCGAGTCGACTGCTCACCTCTGTTGTCGTTTATTTCAACTCTCACAAACATTTCAAGCCGAACACTGCCATCACCTCCTTTAAACCCAACATGACATCACGTTCCCATGGCTATGCCACTCCCCTAGACCTGCTGAATTATGTCCTCAAGTGCATACGCCCCCCCAGAATTCACCAAGTTAGGACGCAACTGTCGACTGAAAAAAGCAAGTGGCTGGCTCAATCGACCAGGAGCAGGAGCCAGGGCGGCCATCGGAGGAAGCTTCCGGGCCTTGTAGCGGTGTGCTGGAAGGGTAGGAGGACACCCCCGCCGTGGGGGTTCGGCCACCCTGGACCAACCGGTACAGGTCCAGATGTGCTGGTTTCAGGCGATCCACCGATAGTTTCCCGCCAATGTTCACTTTGAAGGTTTTTCCCCTCCACCCCTCCCCCCACCACACGCACACACACACACACACACACACACACACACACACCATTTTAAAATAAAAGTTTCAAAACATAGTTTCAAAGATTGTCTTCAAAAAGTGGCTCAGGACAGTTGATTTCACTTTTTTATGTCATTTCAATGAATATCTGCTGCTTTCAGCACTTTACTCCCTTAGAGATGCATTTTCACTTTTTTTGCTCTTAAAAGACGTTTCAGGCTGAGAGGAGGCCAAAAGTGGATTTTGTGAAAGTAAAAATAGTTTCAAAGACTTTCTTCAAAAAAGTGATTAAGGACAGTTGATTTCACAGTTTCATGATGTTTTCATTACAACCTGCTGCTTTTCAGCACTTAACTGCCTTAGATATGCATTTTCACTTGTTATGCTCTTAAAAGACGTTTCAGGCTGAGAGGAGTCCTAACGTGGATTTTAAAGTAAACATAGTTTCAAAGATTTTCTTCAAAAAAGTGGCTCAGGACGGTTGATTTCACAGTTTCATGTCATTTCCATGAATATCTGCTGCTTTCAGCACTTTACTGCCTTAGAGATGCATTTTCACTTTTTATGCTCTTAAAATACGTTTCAGGGCTGAGAGGAGGCCAAAAGTGCATTTTGTGAAAGTAAACATAGTTTCAAAGATTTTCTTCAAAAAAGTGACTCAGGACAGTTGATTTCACAGTTTCATGGTGTTTTCATTAGAACCTGCTACTTTCAGCACTTTACTGCCTTAGAGATGCATTTTCACTTTTTATGCTCTTAAAAGACGTTTCAGGCTGAGAGGAGTCCTAACGTGGATTTTTTAAAGTAAACATAGTTTCAAAGATTTTCTTCAAAAAAGTGACTCGGACAGTAGATTTCACAGTTTCATGGTGTTTTCATTAGAACCTGCTGCTTTCAGCACTTTACTGCCTTAGAGATGCATTTTCACTTTTTATGCTCTTAAAAGACGTTTCAGGCTGAGAGGAGGCCAAAAGTGGATTTTGTAAAAGTAAACATGTTTCAAAGATTTTCTTCAAAAAAGTGACTCAGGACAGTTGATGTCATAATTTCATGGTGTTTTCATTAGAACCTGCTGCTTTCAGCACTTTACTGCCTTAGAGATGCATTTTCACTTTTATGCTCTTAAAAGAAGTTTCAGGCTGAGAGGAGTCCTAACGTGGATTTTGTAAAGTAAACATAGTTTCAAAGATTTTCTTCAAAAAAGTGTTTCAGGACAGTTGATTTCACAGTTTCATGGTGTTTTCATTAGAACCTGCTGCTTTCAGCACTTTACTGCCTTAGATATGCATTTTCACTTTTTATGCTCTTAAAAGACGTTTCAGGATGAGAGGAGGCCAAAAGTGGATTTTGTGAAAGTAAACATAGTTTCAAAGATTTTCTTCAAAAAAGTGGCTCAGGACAGTTGATTACACAGTTTCATGTCGTTTTCATGAATATCTGCTGCTTTCAGCACTTTACTGCCTTAGATATGCATTTTCACTTTTTATGCTCTTAAAAGACGTTTCAGGCTGAGAAGAGTCCTTAACGTGGATTTTTTAAAGTAAACATAGTTTCAAAGATTTTCTTCAAAAAAGTGTTTCAGGACAGTTGATTTCACAATTTCATGTTATTTCCATGAATATCTGCTGCTTTCAGCACTTTACTGCCTTAGAGATGCATTTTCACTTTTTATGCTCTTAAAAGAAGTTTCAGGCTGAGAGGAGTCCTAACGTGAATTTTGTAAAGTAAACATAGTTTCAAAGATTTTCTTCAAAAAAGTGACTCAGGACAGTTGATTTCACAGTTGCATGTCATTGCCATGAATATCTGCTGCTTTCAGCACTTTGCTGTCTTAGAGATGCATTTTCACTTTTTATGCTCTTAAAAGACGTTTCAGGCTGAGAGGAGGCCAAAAGTGGATTTTGTGAAAGTAAACATAGTTTCAACGATTTTCTTCAAAAAAGTGACTCAGGACAGTTGATTTCACAGTTTCATGGTGTTTTCATTAGAACCTGCTGCTTTCAGCACTTTACTGCCTTAGATATGCATTTTCACTTTTTATGCTCTTAAAAGACGTTTCAGGCTGAGAGGAGGCCAAAAGTGGATTTTGTAAAAGTAAACATGTTTCAAAGATTTTCTTCAAAAAAGTGACTCAGGACAGTTGAAGTCATAGTTTCATGGTGTTTTCATTAGAACCTGCTGCTTTCAGCACTTTACTGCCTTAGATATACATTTTCACTTTTTATGCTCTTAAAAGACGTTTCAGGCTGAGAAGAGTCCTTAACGTGGATTTTTTAAAGTAAACATAGTTTCAAAGATTTTCTTCAAAAAAGTGTTTCAGGACAGTTGATTTCACAGTTTCATGTCATTTCCATGAATATCTGCTGCTTTCAGCACTTTACTGCCTTAGAGATGCATTTTCACTTTTTATGCTCTTAAAAGACGTTTCAGGCTGAGAGGAGGCCAAAAGTGGATTTTGTGAAAGTAAACATAGTTTCAACGATTTTCTTCAAAAAAGTGACTCAGGACAATAGATTTCACAGTTTCATGATGTTTTCATTAGAACCTGCTGCTTTCAGCACTTTACTGCCTTAGATATGCATTTTCACTTTGTATGCTCTTAAAAGACGTTTCAGGTTGAGAAGAGTCCTTAACGTGGTTTTTTTAAAGTAAACATAGTTTCAAAGATTTTCTTCAAAAAAGTGACTCAGGACAGTTGATTTCACAGTTTCATGTCATTGCCATGAATATCTGCTGCTTTCAGCACTTTGCTGTCTTAGAGATGCATTTTCACTTTTTATGCTCTTAAAAGACGTTTCAGGCTGAGAGGAGGCCAAAAGTGGATTTTGTGAAAGTAAACATAGTTTCAACGATTTTCTTCAAAAAAGTGACTCAGGACAGTTGATTTCACAGTTTCATGTCGTTTTCATGAATATCTGCTGCTTTCAGCACTTTACTGCCTTAGATATGCATTTTCACTTTTTATGCTCTTAAAAGACGTTTCAGGCTGAGAAGAGTCCTTAACGTGGATTTTTTAAAGTAAACATAGTTTCAAAGATTTTCTTCAAAAAAGTGTTTCAGGACAGTTGATTTCACAGTTTAATGTTATTTCCATGAATATCTGCTGCTTTCAGCACTTTACTGCCTTAGAGATGCATTTTCACTTTTTATGCTCTTAAAAGAAGTTTCAGGCTGAGAGGAGTCCTAACGTGGATTTTGTAAAGTAAACATAGTTTCAAAGATTTTCTTCAAAAAAGTGACTCAGGACAGTTGATTTCACAGTTTCATGGTGTTTTCATTAGAACCTGCTGCTTTCAGCACTTTACTGCCTTAGAGATGCATTTTCACTTTTTATGCTCTTAAAAGACATTTCAGGCTGAGAGGAGTCCTAACGTGGATTTTTTAAAGTAAACATAGTTTCAAAGATTTTCTTCAAAAAAGTTACTCAGGACAGTAGATTTCACAGTTTCATGATGTTTTCATTAAAACCTGCTGCTTTCAGCACTTTACTGTTAGATATGCATTTTCACTTTTTATGCTCTTAAAAGACGTTTCAGGCTGAGAGGAGGCCAAAAGTAGATTTTGTGAAAGTAAACATGTTTCAAAGATTTTCTTCAAAAAAGTGACTCAGGACAGTTGATTTCATAGTTTCATGGTGTTTTCATTAGAACCTGCTGCTTTCAGCACTTTACTGCCTTAGAGATGCATTTTCACTTTTTATGCTCTTGAAAGAAGTTTCAGGCTGAGAGGAGTCCTAACGTGGATTTTGTAAAGTAAACATAGTTTCAAAGATTTTCTTCAAAAAAGTGACTCAGGACAGTTGATTTCACAGTTTCATGGTGTTTTCATTAGAACCTGCTGCTTTCAGCACTTTACTGCCTTAGAGATGCATTTTCACTTTTTATGCTCTTAAAAGACGTTTCAGGCTGAGAAGAGTCCTTAACGTGGATTTTTTAAAGTAAACGTAGTTTCAAAGATTTTCTTCAAAAAAATGTTTCAGGACAGTTGATTTCACAGTTTCATGTTATTTCCATGAATATCTGCTGCTTTCAGCACTTTACTGCCTTAGAGATGCATTTTCACTTTTTATGCTCTTAAAAGACGTTTCAGGCTGAGAGGAGGCCAAAAGTGGATTTTGTGAAAGTAAACATGTTTCAAAGATTTTCTTCAAAAAAGTGACTCAGGACAGTAGATTTCACAGTTTCATGATGTTTTCATTAGAACCTGCTGCTTTCAGCACTTTACTGCCTTAGATATGCATTTTCACTTTTTATGCTCTTAAAAGACGTTTCGGTAGCACTTTATAATAACTACACACTATGAAGCATTAGTTAAGCATGAGTAAACACTTAATTCATCATTTATAAAGCATTGTTCCTACATTAATAATTCATTAGTATGCAGTTCATAACAACAGTTATGAATGTTTTATTCTTGATTAATAAGCTTGTCTATTATGTCTATTATTGTGTTTTCATACTTTATAAATGATGGATTCCCCATTTGTAAATTAAGTATTATATATTTTACAAACCAATTAAATATCGGGTTAACCCTAACCCTAACCCCTAACCCTAACCCTAACCCCTAACCCTAACCCTAACCCTAACCCTAACCCTAACCCAACCCTAACCCTAACCCTAACCCTAACCCCTAACCCTAACCCTAACCCTAACCCTAACCCTAACCCTTACCCTAACCCAACCCTAACCCTAACCCTAACCCTAACCCTAGCCCAACCCTAACCCTAACCCTAACCCTAACCCCTAACCCTAACCTAACCCTAACCCTAACCCTAACCCTAACCCTAACCCAACCCTAACCCTAACCCTAACCCTAACCCAACGCTAACCCTAACCCTAACCCTAACCCTAACCCTAACCCAACCCTAACCCTAACCCCCCCTCCCTTCCCCCCCCCCCCCCCCCTTTTTAAAGCACTTATGATTGGTTTAGATGTGTTGGTGTGCGTGCCTGTATATATATACCATGTTTATTTATTTATCCATATTTTTTTAATATATTTTATTTATGTAATTGATTTATTTGCTTTGTTATTTATTAAGGAAACACTGTATATACCATCTTGTCTATGTTCCCCCCCCCCCCCCCCCCCCTTTTTTTTCATCATTGTCTGTACCCCCTGGGGTGACCCATGGAGCCTCCATCTTGCTTCAACTTTTAACCTCCCCCTTCCCCCATCAACACTTCCTCTCTAACTGCCCCGTTGGTGGTTGTTCTGCTATTATGCTGCTTTTAAACCAGGGTCTTTTATCAAAAACGCTGATTAATGGTTAGCCCCCTTGTGCCAGTGCCCCTCGCGGCCCTCCTCGGAGGGCCACGCCCTCCACTAAACCTAACCCAACCCTAACCCTTAACCCTAACCCTAGATGATTAATAAGATCATTTTTAAAG
>JAVDOI010000017.1:1040000-1047500 GCA_032191485.1 Leptoclinus maculatus
CATGTCTTTTCCATGAATATCTGCTGCTTTCAGCACTTTGCTGACTTAGAGATGCATTTTCACTTTTTATGCTCTTAAAAGACTGAGAGGAGGCCAAAAGTGGATTTTGTGAAAGTAAACATAGTTTCAAAGATTTTCTTCAAAAAAGTTACTTAGGACAGTTTATTTCACAGTTTCATGATGTTTTCATGAATATCTGCTGCTTTCAGCACTGTACTTCCTACAGATGCATTTTCACTTTTTATGCTCTTAAAAGACGTTTCAGGCTGAGAGGAGGCCAAATGTGGATTTTGTGAAAGTAAACATAGTTTCAAAGATTTTCTTAAAAAAATTGACTCACGACAGTTGATTTCACAGTTTCATGACGTTTTCATTAGAACCTGCTGCTTTCAGCACTTTATTGCCTCGAGATGCATTTTCACTTTTTATGCTCTTAAAAGACGCTTCAGGCTGAGAGGAGGCCAAATGTGGATTTTATGAAAGTAAACATAGTTTCAAAGATTTTCTTCAAAAAAGTGACTCAGGACAGTTGATTTCACAGTTTCATGTAATTTCCATGAATATCTGCTGCTTTCAGCACTTTGCTGACTTAGAGATGCATTTTCACTTTTTATGCTCTTAAAAGACGTTTCAGGCTGAGAGGAGGCCAAACGTGGATTTTTGAAAGTAAACATAGTTTCAAAGATTTTCTTCAAAAAAGTGGCTCAGGACAGTTGATTTCACAGTTTCATGTCATTTTCATGAATATCTGCTGCTTTCAGCACTTTACTGCCTTAGAGATGCATTTTCACTTTTTATGCTCTTAAAAGACGTTTCAGGCTGAGAGGAGGCCAAAAGTGGATTTTGTGAAAGTAAACATAGTTTCAAAGATTTTCTTCATAAAAGTGGCTCAGGACAGTTGATTTCACAGTTTCATGTCTTTTCCATGAATATCTGCTGCTTTCAGCACTTTGCTGACTTAGAGATGCATTTTCACTTTTTATGCTCTTAAAAGACGTTTCAGGCTGAGAGGAGGCCAAACGTGGATTTTTGAAAGTAAACATAGTTTCATAAATTTTCTTCAAAAAAGTTACTCAGGACAGTTTATTTCACAGTTTCATGATGTTTTCATGAATATCTGCTGCTTTCAGCACTTTATTGCCTAGAGATGCATTTTCACTTTTTTTTCACTTTTTATGCTCTTAAAAGACGTTTCAGGCTGAGAGGAGGCCAAATGTGGATTTTGTGAAAGTAAACATAGTTTCAAAGATTTTCTTAAAAAAATTGACTCACGACAGTTGATTTCACAGTTTCATGACGTTTTCATTAGAACCTGCTGCTTTCAGCACTTTATTGCCTCGAGATGCATTTTCACTTTTTATGCTCTTAAAAGACGCTTCAGGCTGAGAGGAGGCCAAATGTGGATTTTATGAAAGTAAACATAGTTTCAAAGATTTTCTTCAAAAAAGTGACTCACGACAGTTGATTTCACAGTTTCATGATGTTTTCATTAGAACCTGCTGCTTTCAGCACTTTATTGCCTAGAGATGCATTTTCACTTTTTATGCTCTTAAAAGACGTTTCAGGCTGAGAGGAGGCCAAATGTGGATTTTGTGAAAGTAAACATAGTTTCAAAGATTTTCTTCAAAAAATTGACTCACGACAGTTGATTTCACAGTTTCATGATGTTTTCATTAGAACCTGCTGCTTTCAGCACTTCATTGCCTAGAGATGCATTTTCACTTTTTATGCTCTTAAAAGACGTTTCAGGCTGAGAGGAGGCCAAACGTGGATTTTTGAAAGTAAACATAGTTTCAAAGATTTTCTTCAAAAAATTGACTCACGACAGTTGATTTCACAGTTTCATGATGTTTTCATTAGAACCTGCTGCTTTCAGCACTTCATTGCCTAGAGATGCATTTTCACTTTTTATGCTCTTAAAAGACGTTTCAGGCTGAGAGGAGGCCAAACGTGGATTTTTGAAAGTAAACATAGTTTCAAAGATTTTCTTCAAAAAAGTGGCTCAGGACAGTTAATTTCACAATTTCATGTCATTTTCATGAATTTCTGCTGCTTTCAGCACTTTATTGCCTGGAGATGCATTTTCACTTTTTATGCTCTTAAAAGACGTTTCAGGCTGAGAGGAGGCCAAACGTGGATTTTTGAAAGTAAACATAGTTTCAAAGATTTTCTTCAAAAAATTGACTCACGACAGTTGATTTCACAGTTTCATGATGTTTTCATTAGAACCTGCTGCTTTCAGCACTTCATTGCCTAGAGATGCATTTTCACTTTTTATGCTCTTAAAAGACGTTTCAGGCTGAGAGGAGGCCAAACGTGGATTTTTGAAAGTAAACATAGTTTCAAAGATTTTCTTCAAAAAAGTGGCTCAGGACAGTTAATTTCACAATTTCATGTCATTTTCATGAATTTCTGCTGCTTTCAGCACTTTATTGCCTGGAGATGCATTTTCACTTTGTATCCCCTTAAAAGACGTTTCAGGCTGAGAGGAGGCCAAAAGTGGATTTTGTGAAAGTAAACATAGTTTCAACGATTTTCTTCAAAAAAGTGACTCAGGACAGTTGATTTCAAAGTTTCATGGTGTTTTCATTAGAACCTGCTGCTTTCAGCACTTTACTGCATTTTCACTTTTTATGCTCTTAAAAGACGTTTCGGTAGCACTTTATAATAACTACACACTATGAAGCATTAGTTAAGCATGAGTAAACACTTAATTCATCATTTATAAAGCATTGTTCCTACATTAATAATTCATTAGTATGCAATTCATAACAACAGTTATGAATGTTTTATTCTTGATTAATGAGCTTGTCTATTATGTGTTCTATTATTGTGTTTTCATACTTTATAAATGATGGATTCCCCATTTGTAAATTAAGTATTATATATTTTACAAGCCAATTAAATATCGGGTTATCCCTAACCCTAACCCTAACCCTAACCTCTACCCCTAACCCTAACCCTAACCCCTAACCCCTAACCCTAACCCTAACCCTAACCCTAACCCTAACCCAACCCTAACCCTAACCCTAACCCTAACCCTAACCCTAACCCTAACCCAACCCTAACCCTAAACCCTAACCCTAACCCAACCCTAACCCTAACCCTAACCCCTAACCCTAACCCTAACCCAACGCTAACCCTAACCCTTACCCTAACCCTAACCCAACCCTAACCCTAACCCTAACCCTAACCCAACCCTAACCCTAACCCTAACCCTAACCCAACCCTAACCCTAACCCTAACCCAACCTAACCCTAACCCTAACCCTAACCAAACCCTAACCCTAACCCTAACCCTAACCCGAGATGATTAATAAGATCATTTATAAAGTGTTAGTAAATGATTAATAACTTATTTAGATGTACATTATTCATGCATTTATATATATATAATGATTTAGATATGCACTAATGGTTAGGGACTATGTTAATATATGCTTTATAAATGCGTATTAATACTGCAAGTCATGATTAATTAATGATTTATTAAGGTAGTTAGTAGTCATTAGTAAAGTATTTTGTGTGAGCTCATCTAAAGTGAGGACTATTTATGCCTTATAAAGCATTTATAAATGACATTGAAAGGCCAGCAGTGCCTCAAAACCCATAGTTTTTTAACAGAAAAGGCAAATAGACACAACACAAAGTGATCAAGAACATATCAATATTTATTGCAAGATGCAAACAATATACTGTTAAATACAAACCTCTCAGGCATTCATTCATGTAAGAAACAAACAGACATTCTCCTTCAGGCCACCTCATTCTGTCCCATTTCCGTTCAAATAAAGTTGTGAAATAAAGAAAGGGGGGTCAAATAAGCTCGGGGACAACATTCCAGCGAGGCAGTCTTGGAACGCGCCGGGCGTAAAAGACGTTTCAGGCTGAGAGGAGGCCAAAAGCGGAATTTGCGGGTGCAGGTTACCAGGTTACAAAGAGTTTTAACTGGCTAATTGATAAAATATTTTAATGTAGCCAAACAATCATCATATTGTAGGAGCGCAGGGATTAACCGAGTCGACAAGTGTCTCTTTTTGGCTGCTCCCTCTGTTGTCGTTTATTTCAACTCTCACAAACATTTCAAGCCGAACACTGCCATCACCTCCTTTAAACCCAACATGACGTCACATTCCCATGGCTATGCCACTCCCCTAGTCCTGCTGAATTATGTCCTCAAGTGCATACGCCCCCCCAGAATTCACCAAGTTAGGACGCAACTGTCGACTGAAAAAAGCAAGTGGCTGGCTCAATCGACCAGGAGCAGGAGCCAGGGCGGCCATCGGAGGAAGCTTCCGGGCCTTGTAGTGGTGTGCTGGAAGGGTAGGAGGACGCCCCCGCCGTGGGGGTTCGGCCACCCTGGACCAACCGGTACAGGTCCAGATGTGCTGGTTTCAGGCGATCCACCGACACATGCTCCAGTTTCCCGCCAATGTTCACTTTGAAGGTTTTGTCCCCGGTCTCTAGTACACGAAACGGGCCCTCGTAGGGAGCTTTTATAGGGTCCATGGTGGCCGTCCTGGCGAATGAACACATATTCTTCTGCCTTAAGGCTGGATGGGATATGCGAATTTGGGAGGCCGTGTTGCGACGTAGGCACAGGTGTGAACACTCTGGCTTTTTCCAGGAGAGTGGCCCGCTGCTGTGTCGCAGACCAAGGGTCTGTGACCTTAGTGATGTTTATAAACACAGACTCAGACACACAGGCTCTCTCTCTCTCTCTGTGTGTCTCTCTCTGTGTGTGTCTCTCTCTCAGGTCTTAGAGGACTTTTTCCCCTCCACCCCTCCCCCCCCCCCACCACACACACACACAAACACACACACACACACACCATTTTAAAATAAAAGCCCCACAGAATGAATTCTAACTGAAATGCTAACTTCTACTACTACTGCTACTACAAATACCACTACTGCTACAACTAGTACTTTTTAGCTTTTAGCAATTTTTATTTAATGGGATGTCTATGGAGAAAATCTTCAAATCCTGTTAAACTTGAACTTTCAAAGCCTTCTTCTTCCTCATACTTTCAGCTACAGACACCAGTTTAAATGCTTTCGGGCTTCAACATTCTCTCTCTGTCTGTCTCTCTCTTCTTTCTGTCTTTCTCTCTCTCTCTCTGTCTGTCTCTCTGACTCTCTTTCTGTCTTTCTGTCTGTCTGTCTCTCTCTGTGTGTTTCGCTCTCTGTGTGTTTCTCTCTCTCATACAGTCATTCAAGTCTTAGAGGACTTTTTCCCCTCCCCCCCACCACACACACACACACCCCATTTTAAAATAAAATCGCCATTGAAGCCACATTTCTTACACTACAGACACCATTTTCACAGGATCTGTTTTTCAAATCATCCTTCCTCTCAATTTCCAATATTGGAGCAATAGGAGCTACGGTTATGGGAATTTTGAGGATTTGTTTGAGAGTTGTTTCACAGTTTTATCTCCATTAAAAGACTGCAGGCACACAGGTGTTTGTAATTAGTGATGTTTATAAACACATACTCAGACACACAGGCACATACACTCCTCTCCCTCTCGCTCTCTCTGTATGTGTATCTCTCTCATACAGTCATTCAGGTCTTAGAGGACTTTTTCCCCTCCACCCCTCCCCCCAACACACGCACACACACACACACACACACACACCATTTTAAAATAAAAGCCCCACAGGATGAATTCTAACTGAAATGCTTGTGATGAAACCTGTCATTTAATAACCTTTTTATGTTCATCTAACATTATGATCCTGTCTCCTCTCCCCTTCTGCCCACCCCCCACACCCCATTTCAAAATAAAAGCCCCACAGAATGAATTCTAACTGAAATGCTTGTGATGAAACCTGTCATTTATCTAACATTATGATTCTGTCTCCTCTCTCTTCCCCCCCCACCCCCAAACACACACCATTTCAAAATAAAAGCCCCAAAGAGTGAATTCTAACTGAAATGCTTGTGATGAAGCCTGCCATTTAATAACCTCTGTTTATGTGTGTCAAACATTATGATTATGTGTCCTCTCCCCCCCACCCAGTCCCACCCTTTCAAAATGAAAGCCCCACACAGTGAAATCTAACATGACCTGGAGATATTCAGCCAAAGGCATTGTTAGACCTCCTGTCTGTCTGTCTGTCTGTCTCTCTCCCTGTCTGTCTCTCTCCCTGTCTGTCTCTCTCTCTCTGCCTGTCTGTCTCTCTCTCTCTCTCTGTCTGTCTGTCTCTCTCTGCCTGTCTGTCTCTCTCTCTGCCTGTCTGTCTGTCTCTCTCTCTCTCTCTCTCTCTCTCTCTCTCTCTGTCTATCTGTCTCTCTGTCTGTCTCTCTGTCTGTCTGTCTCTCTCTGCCTGTCTGTCTCTTTCTCTGCCTGTCTGTCTGTCTGTCTGTTTGTCTGTCTGTCTCTCTCTCTCTCTCTGCCTGTCTGTCTGTCTGTCTGTCTCTCTCTCTGTCTGTCTCTCTCTCTGTGTGTTTCTCTCTCTCATACAGTCATTCAAGTCTTAGAGGACTTTCCCCCCCCCCCCACCACACACACACACCCCATTTTAAAATAAAAGCCCCACAGAATGAATTCTAACTGAATTGCTTGTGATGAAACCTGTCATTTATCTAACATTATGATTCTGTCTCCTCTCCCTTTCCCCCCCCCACACACACACCATTTCAAAATAAAAGCCCCAAAGAGTGAATTCTAACTGAAATGCTTGTGATAAAGCCTGCCATTTATTAACCTCTGTTTATGTGTGTCAAACATTATGATTATGTCTCCTCTCCCCCCCACCCAGTCCCACCCTTTCAAAATAAAAGCCCCACACAGTGAAATCTATGGATGCCAAATCTGTGCCCAATCTGCCATTATAGACTCGGGCCTATTCTGGCTGTGACATGGCAGCCTGTTAATCGTCAGACAGCACTGAAACGGGCTGTGGCCCGTTGATGGCTGCCAAATCTGGGCCCAATCTGGCATTATAGACTCGGGCCTATACTGGCTGAGACATGGCGCCGGGTTAATCGACAGCCAGCACTGAAACAGGTCTGGCATTATAGAAATGGGCCTTAATTGGCTAATTGATAAAATATTTTAATGTAGCCAAACAATCATCATATTGTAGGAGCGCAGGGATTAACCGAGTCGACAAGTGTCTCTTTTTGGCTGCTCCCTCTGTTGTCGTTTATTTCAACTCTCACAAACATTTCAAGCCGAACACTGCCATCACCTCCTTTAAACCCAACATGACGTCACATTCCCATGGCTATGCCACTCCCCTAGTCCTGCTGAATTATGTCCTCAAGTGCATACGCCCCCCCAGAATTCACCAAGTTAGGACGCAACTGTCGACTGAAAAAAGCAAGTGGCTGGCTCAATCGACCAGGAGCAGGAGCCAGGGCGGCCATCGGAGGAAGCTTCCGGGCCTTGTAGTGGTGTGCTGGAAGGGTAGGAGGACGCCCCCGCCGTGGGGGTTCGGCCACCCTGGACCAACCGGTACAGGTCCAGATGTGCTGGTTTCAGGCGATCCA
>JAVDOI010000017.1:1052500-1089214 GCA_032191485.1 Leptoclinus maculatus
TGTGAAAGTAAACATAGTTTCAAAGATTTTCTTCAAAAAAGTGACTCAGGACAGTTGATTTCACAGTTTCATGTAATTTCCATGAATATCTGCTGCTTTCAGCACTTTGCTGACTTAGAGATGCATTTTCACTTTTTATGCTCTTAAAAGACGTTTCAGGCTGAGAGGAGGCCAAAAGTGGATTTTGTGAAAGTAAACATAGTTTCAAAGATTTTCTTCAAAAAAGTGACTCAGGACAGTTGATTTCACAGTTTCATGTCGTTTTCATGAATATCTGCTGCTTTCAGCACTTTACTGCCTTAGAGATGCATTTTCACTTTTTATGCTCTTAAAAGACGTTTCAGGCTGAGAGGAGGCCAAACGTGGATTTTTGAAAGTAAACATAGTTTCAAAGATTTTCTTCAAAAAAGTGGCTCAGGACAGTTGATTTCACAGTTTCATGTCATTTTCATGAATATCTGCTGCTTTCAGCACTTTACTGCCTTAGAGATGCATTTTCACTTTTTATGCTCTTAAAAGACGTTTCAGGCTGAGAGGAGGCCAAAAGTGGATTTTGTGAAAGTAAACATAGTTTCAAAGATTTTCTTCAAAAAAGTTACTTAGGACAGTTTATTTCACAGTTTCATGATGTTTTCATGAATATCTGCTGCTTTCAGCACTGTACTTCCTACAGATGCATTTTCACTTTTTATGCTCTTAAAAGACGTTTCAGGCTGAGAGGAGGCCAAACGTGGATTTTTTAAAGTAAACATAGTTTCATACATTTTCTTCAAAAAAGTTACTCAGGACAGTTTATTTCACAGTTTCATGATGTTTTCATGAATATCTGCTGCTTTCAGCACTGTACTTCCTACAGATGCATTTTCACTTTTTATGCTCTTAAAAGACGTTTCAGGCTGAGAGGAGGCCAACAGTGGATTTTGTGAAAGTAAACATAGTTTCAAAGATTTTCTTCAAAAAAGTCAATCAGGACAGTTGATTTCACAGTTTCATGATGTTTTCATGAATATCTGCTGCTTTCAGCACTTTATTGCCTAGAGATGCATTTTCACTTTTTTTTCACTTTTTATGCTCTTAAAAGACGTTTCAGGCTGAGAGGAGGCCAAATGTGGATTTTGTGAAAGTAAACATAGTTTCAAAGATTTTCTTAAAAAAATTGACTCACGACAGTTGATTTCACAGTTTCATGACGTTTTCATTAGAACCTGATGCTTTCAGCACTTTATTGCCTAGAGATGCATTTTCACTTTTTATGCTCTTAAAAGACGTTTCAGGCTGAGAGGAGGCCAAATGTGGATTTTGTGAAAGTAAACATAGTTTCAAAGATTTTCTTCAAAAAATTGACTCACGACAGTTGATTTCACAGTTTCATGATGTTTTCATTAGAACCTGCTGCTTTCAGCACTTCATTGCCTAGAGATGCATTTTCACTTTTTATGCTCTTAAAAGACGTTTCAGGCTGAGAGGAGGCCAAAAGTGGATTTTGTGAAAGTATACATAGTTTCAAAGATTGTCTTCATAAAAGTGGCTCAGGACAGTTGATTTCACAGTTTCATGTAATTTCCATGAATATCTGCTGCTTTCAGCACTTTGCTGACTTAGAGATGCATTTTCACTTTTTATGCTCTTAAAAGACGTTTCAGGCTGAGAGGAGGCCAAACGTGGATTTTTGAAAGTAAACATAGTTTCAAAGATTTTCTTCAAAAAAGTGGCTCAGGACAGTTGATTTCACAGTTTCATGTCATTTTCATGAATATCTGCTGCTTTCAGCACTTTACTGCCTTTAGAGATGCATTTTCACTTTTTATGCTCTTAAAAGACGTTTCAGGCTGAGAGGAGGCCAAAAGTGGATTTTGTGAAAGTAAACATAGTTTCAAAGATTTTCTTCATAAAAGTGGCTCAGGACAGTTGATTTCACAGTTTCATGTCTTTACCATGAATATCTGCTGCTTTCAGCACTTTGCTGACTTAGAGATGCATTTTCACTTTTTATGCTCTTAAAAGACGTTTCAGGCTGAGAGGAGGCCAAAAGTGGATTTTGTGAAAGTAAACATAGTTTCAACGATTTTCTTCAAAAAAGTTACTTAGGACAGTTTATTTCACAGTTTCATGATGTTTTCATGAATATCTGCTGCTTTCAGCACTTTGCTGACTTAGAGATGCATTTTCACTTTTTATGCCCTTAAAAGACGTTTCAGGCTGAGAGGAGGCCAACAGTGGATTTTGTGAAAGTAAACATAGTTTCAAAGATTTTCTTCAAAAAAGTCAATCAGGACAGTTGATTTCACAGTTTCATGATGTTTTCATGAATATCTGCTGCTTTCAGCACTTTATTGCCTAGAGATGCATTTTCACTTTTTTTTCACTTTTTATGCTCTTAAAAGACGTTTCAGGCTGAGAGGAGGCCAAATGTGGATTTTGTGAAAGTAAACATAGTTTCAAAGATTTTCTTAAAAAAATTGACTCACGACAGTTGATTTCACAGTTTCATGACGTTTTCATTAGAACCTGCTGCTTTCAGCACTTTATTGCCTCGAGATGCATTTTCACTTTTTATGCTCTTAAAAGACGCTTCAGGCTGAGAGGAGGCCAAATGTGGATTTTATGAAAGTAAACATAGTTTCAAAGATTTTCTTCAAAAAAGTGACTCACGACAGTTGATTTCACAGTTTCATGATGTTTTCATTAGAACCTGCTGCTTTCAGCACTTTATTGCCTAGAGATGCATTTTCACTTTTTATGCTCTTAAAAGACGTTTCAGGCTGAGAGGAGGCCAAACGTGGATTTTTGAAAGTAAACATAGTTTCAAAGATTTTCTTCAAAAAAGTGGCTCAGGACAGTTAATTTCACAATTTCATGTCATTTTCATGAATTTCTGCTGCTTTCAGCACTTTATTGCCTGGAGATGAATTTTCACTTTTTATCCCCTTAAAAGACGTTTCAGGCTGAGAGGAGGCCAAAAGTGGATTTTGTGAAAGTAAACATAGTTTCAACGATTTTCTTCAAAAAAGTGACTCAGGACAGTTGATTTCACAATTTCATGTCATTTTCATGAATATCTGCTGCTTTCAGCACTTTAATGCCTTAGAAATGCATCTTCACTTTTTTATGCTCTTAAGGAGTGATGGTGGGTCCCGCAGCGAGACCAGTTTTGTTTTTTACTTTTCATTTCTGCCTCCCCTGCCTCCCCTGACCGCACGTCCCTGTTATATATAGTATACATTGTTAATATATATTAACTATGTAGGTTTTGTAGATGAACTGATAGCGTTGAGTACAAGTCTATACACAGACGTTAGGATCTGTATATGAAGAACAAAAATGTCTGATTATTGTAAATATTTGATAACCTGGACTCTTTCAGGGAGCCTCAACCCTCCAGATTTGTTTGCATTATGCATGCAGCAGTGAGCACTTTTACTCTCTCTCTCTCTCTCTCGCTCTCTCTCCCTCTCTCCCTGTCTCTCTCTCTCTCCCTCTCTCCCTGTCTCTCTCTCTCTCTTTCTCTGTCTTCCTCACACATCACGTCACGTCTACATGACACACACACTCATCCTATACTGTCACATCTCCACGACACACTCACACACTCTCACACACACACACACACACACACACACACATACACACGTACTGCAATCAGCCCACAACTGCAGTGTCCTCTGGGACTGCTAGCAATGACATCACCGGTGGAGGGGCTGTCCCAGCATGGCACGGATCCAGAAAAGCTTCTGGTCTGCTTTCTGATCCACAAGAAAAAGAACACAGTTAGTGACTGCAAAGGTTGATAAAAGGTTTAAAAAAAAAAAAAACGTAACTCAAAAATGAATCCCCTTTCTGGCCATGCAGCACAGTGAGCAGGTGCCACGGTCTCCACCCAAAGATCCCACAGTATGGAACAGGAACGAGGACTGGTATGCTCTATAGCCTGCCTGTGCGGCACACCCAAACCACAACCATTGGCTTGATCATTTAATCCTATTTCTGATTACACAGACAATTTTTGAACTTTAATAACACATTTTACTTTTTTTTCACAAGCTACATTTTGGCCTAATTCATTGTAATAAGAAGCCAGTGAGAGCAGTGACGAAAAAAGAAGTTCAATCCTTTATGCTATTATTAGACTTCCAGGAATAAAAATGAAAAACAGTTTGATTTGACACAGAAGCTGGGGTGAATCAGGGAAAGAGTCAAAGCACAAACATGATCAATCTCCCTGGGGGTCAAAGTTGAAGTGGAGCGCTGCAGCCTGGTCTGACTGGTCGGCTTCTGTAAGAGGAGACAGCAGACTTATAAAGAGAATTTCACACTTGGGCGGTCCAACTTGGCCTTGAGAGGACCGCTGTGAGTCTCCGACCAGGCAACAGTCTGTTGCTCTGTGGAGCAACCTGCTGTATTCATGGTCCCCAGAGGATGCCTTGTAGTGATTCTCACTCTCAAGATGTTTCCCTTTCACCAGCACGTTGGTACATGAAGAGGAATCTTGAAATCTGCTCATTTGCTTGAAAGAACCCCACCTGATCACTCAGACACTCAAACTACCATATCATTTAAAAAAACCTTTCCCACCAGTTTCCCCACCTGACCTGCTCCTCCCACTGGCTCACCTGCTTCCCATTACTGATTTCCCCACAGAATAGGCTAGCGGTCTGGCCCCCACATGTCACTTGTCGGATTGTCCTTTGCACTACGCTTAAGCATTAGCAAGTTCTTAGCTCATCATCGATATGATGTTAACTTCTAAATTGATGTTGCCGAAGTAGTTCCCAAACAGTTTACACATCCCGTACAAAGGATTATCCTTCATTTGGAGTCATGTTTGTATCCACCTGATGAATGTAAGTCCTTTATTTACTCTCTTTTAACTATTTAGGTCTGCACCAACTGCTGAGGGAAATAGCCTAGTCCGTCTTTGTCTGCTTTTTGGAGCAGAGTGCTAATTGGGTTTTTAGACCTTTTTCACTTAAAGCTGCTGCCTACTGTGGCCGAAAACTACGACATGAGAGTGAAACTAAACGGCAGTTTGCAGCCGTTTTGAGCTGCGACTCTTTATAAAGCTCTGTAAAAGCTGAGGGGAGCTGAGGCTTCAGGTGACAATCCTCTGTAGGTTCATCACCTTTTCACGTTGTCATTTGACAAAGTTTTATTATCAAAAAATGTATATAATAATGAAAGCCACTCATCAATACTTTCATGTTGTGATGTGTAATGCACATTGCAGCCTCTAGGGGTTATTCAAGGCCCCTTACACCAGTGTTTTTCAACCTTTTCTGAGCCGCGGCACATTTTTTACATTAAAAAGATCCCGCGGCACACCAACAACCAAAAACGTTACAAAATGACACTTTTAGCATAATACAGCATATATGCCAGGGGTGTCAAACTCAATCCCAGGGAGGTACAAAATAAAAAATTGGGACTACGTTGAGGGCCAAATAGAGTCAGGACAGGATAGAAGGGATATTGGACAAAGTGCAAAAATAATAATAATACATGTTTAGGTAGGCTACATTATTTTATGCATATGTGCCAGAGCCAGATGTTTGGCATCTTTTCTTGGCTACCAGTTCATTAATATCTGGGGTTAGGTTCTGTGGAAACCCGCAAGATGGAGTAAAGGTGTGCATCAGTGAGACGACTCCTGTGTGGGTTTTTGTTCATCTTCATCACAGAGAAAAGCTGCTCACACAGGTATGTGCTTCCAAACATGCAGAGCAGCATGTAAGCGGAGTTAAGGCATTGTTTCGGGGCTTTGAAACTGTGCAGCGCCCTCAGAGTCATACTTTGCCTTGAGTGTCATTACACTGGAGGTCTATCAGGTCCACAGGTGCTCTTTCCACGTCAACTGCAAACGGATTGCTGAGCAGTTCAAATTTAAATTTCTGACCTGCAAAGTCGGCAAATCGCCGAGTGAACTCCGTGCCAAGTGCACCCAGTTTATCAGCAAAATGCGTAGTCGGGAACACAGCGGTGGAGACTTTTGCTGCATCGCACATGTCTGTGATCATACGTCCCCGTCCCTGAAGGTTTAGCGCAGTGAGATGCTTCGTTATGTTGCACAAAAAGCCAGCTAACATCGCCACTTTTCGTCCCGGAGCTCTGTGGTGTGGCGGGCCAGTTATGATAAACATATATTTTCTGGCGGGCCGTTGTACCGAGGGCCGGATATATGCTGACAATTTAATGACAAGTCTAAATGTGTTGATCCTTACTAGGCTTTTCATCTGGGTTATTTTGTCCAGGCAATGCGTCTGCATTTTTCCTTTTCAAATATTTCTCCATCGCTGTTCGTCTTGTCACCGCAACCTCTCCTGCACATCATTTAATTCTACTGTCCTAAATTAACAAGGTCATTATTGCGCTACCTACTTCTCCTCCTCCCACTGGCATGGAAGAGTATTTTTTACTTAGCCATTGCAGCTCAGACGCTCAACAATGGCAAAGTATTTGCAACAACTAAATAATATTTTTTTTGACTCAAGTGAAATTGGACATTTTCCCACACCTGACGATCTCTCACGGCACACTGGTGTGCCGCGGCACAGCGGTTGAAAATCACTGCCTTAGACGTATCTATTAATTCTTTGATGGACATGAAGTGGACGTAGTCATCGTGATGTCACCCCTTGGTTTGTGGACTGCGGTTTTGAAGCCTCGAGTTTGGCCATAATGGACCATAATTTACAAAATGAACATCATGCTGTATTAAAGAAGACTTGAAACTAGAGATTGATACCATAAACTCATGTTTACAATATTTACTGAGGTAATAAATCAAGTGAGAAGAAGAGTAATTTTCTCAGACTTCTATATGTAGCAGTTGTGTACTCTCTCTCTTTCGCGTTGTGTTTCAATTCAGGCACACTTGATGGCTTTATGGCTCCAACCAGACGTTTATTCACAGCACACGTTGACAGCACAGAGACAGCTTTCTTCAGACACAGAGACAGCTTTCTTCAGACTGGTTTTACATGTAAATAAAACGACATTTCAGTTCAATATACAAAAAGGAAATTATACAGATATCACAGCGGAGCTCGTCTCAGATCAACCTACCACAGAGACAGCTTTCTTCAGACTGGTTAAAGAAAGCGGCGCGCGCCCTAAAGTCCGCCGGCGGCCAGCAGAGGGTGCTAATGTTACACACAACACACTTGTCTCCGTGATAACTAATACGTTTTAAATGATATTTACAGGAATAGAGGAAATAATATGAAAATGATATGGATTGGTAATAACTTAAATAATACAGTAACTGGCAAATAATGGCCAGTGATGGCAAGTGGAATCATTAACTCTGTTACATATACAATCAGAGGAGTCGCCCCCTGATGGCCATTAGAGAGAATGCAAGTTCAATGCACTTCAGCATTGGCTTCACTTTTCAGAACCGGAGGTTGCCGCCCATGGACAACCGATTTTACCCCCGTGGCACATGATCAGGCACATGATCAGTGAGGAACAACAGCTGAGTAACCTTTATAGCCCAGCAAGCATTTTTCCGTTGAAAAGACGTCTACACTCACCGTTGAAAAGACGTTCAGAATTGGTTCAAAAATGAAAGTTTTTTTAGCCGACTATAGACGTTCATGCTTAGACCAGATTTCAACGGGATTTGCAATACTACAATATTTCGTCCTCTACATTGTGCTAATAATATATCATAATTTTAGAGGCTTACTTCTTAGTAAGCCTCTAAAATTATAACCACATCCACATTTATCAGTTGAAAGTCAGTATTGCAAATCCCGTGACACAGGCAACCATTCATTTGTATTTATTAAGCACAATATAAATACAAACAACGTTCTTTATATACAACCATCATCTCCATTTCCTTATTTAAATGTCGTTTTCAAAGGCACACAGGAGCCGGTTTCAGGAGATCTGCCATAGTTTCACTTTGGACATCTGTAAATAAAACAAGTATTAGAAAACATATTGACTTTTGGACCAGTTTTGAATATCTTTTCACCGGAGACTATAGACGTATATCGCTATAAGCCAAACAATAATGTTTTGGCCGTCTTCTTATTAGACATTACTTTGTTTTACTACCATGCGGTCGAGCTAGCAGCTTCGACCGCATGGTGAGCATAACATGATATTAATGGTATGGTAATGATATTTCGGTTTGCAATATTGGATTGTTAGCGTGAAGCCTCGTTTATTCCGTCAGCTCGTTCACTTCGCTCGTCAAGTCCCGGCCATGCCGTTTCTAGAGACGTTGCATTCAAAGCTGTAGTAGGATGTCTGAGCACAAGTCCCAGCGCATGCGTGTTCCAGCAGTAAACACACACACACACGTATTTTACATAAACATACAGACAGAATGTGCTCTGCTCTCATTACGATGTCCTGGGAGCCTCTTGTTGACAGCACACAGTCTATAGTTCCATATTTACGTTTTATATGAAACATTAAATGCGTTGAAATCACGTCTTCACTTATCAACGGCCAGCGTAATATGATTTTGGAGAAATACGTTAAAAGTAACTACAACTGAACAAACCATCAATATTTTAAAACAAATAGATGTTTTGTGACACATTGATATTGTAACCGTAATTTAGCCAGTTGAAAAGCCGGTGAAAATAGGTCTAAGACGTTCAGACCAAATTTCAACCCGTTTTAAACCAGAAATCAACGTTGAAATCCGGGTTAGTGCTCACTGGGACTGTTGATTAGAAGGCGGGGCTCACTCCAGACAACCTGACGCCGCATGTGAAGAGCCGCGTTAATACTTTAGCCTTAACAGGGATCAAACATCGGTTTAACTGTTTTGAAATGTTTGACAAATGGCTTGTGTGAATGTCTGTGTGAGATAAAGAGAGAGTTCTCTATAAGTGGCGCGTAGGTGGTGTCAGTTGTGAGGCTCGTGTCTAAATAAAGGATTACCTTCAACCTTAGAAAGTGCACCCGCTCCCAGCACTGGTGTGCTGTGTTCACACTCATGATCCCAGGAGAACAGGTTAGTGTCACCAATAACTTTTCTATGATCGGGGATCTTATCAGTCTGGTCTGGTCGGTTACACACAGGGATAGAAAATATTCCTGACATCAGAGGCTTTCGTTGTCAACAGAGCCTCTCCATAACATCTGGTTGTGTTATATTTGGCTCTCTGCACGGGGGCAAACGGGCAAAAAGTTCCCTGAACTCCTGTATTTGAAAATAGATATCACGTGACCCACGCATGGGCAGAGTTCCATTGACCCCCGTTTGAGGCAAGTCGAATGAGTCCAGGAGGCCTCGTTTCGGGTAAAAAAGCTTTGCAAAAGGTTCAGGGTTCAATACCAGAGGGGAGGCTCCTGTAAATATTGGTCACTTCGGGAGGGGGGGGGGGGTCTTCTAAATGTGGCACCGTGGCAGGGATCACATTTCACAGATGGTCACATTTACATGTAGATGACACAGTGGCAGGTCGACATGAGGGGCATGTTAGTTTCCTCTGATTCCTATTAGGCTTGCAAAATGTGTGCGTCATATTATGTTTACCATTTAATGAGCCGTCTTGTTCATTCACACAGACAGTTTTATTTGCCTTTGTGAGTGATGATTCCTTTCCGAGTAATGACTGAGCACGACTTACTCTGAATTCTTCTATTCGCCGGACTGCCCATGAAGCAGTAACATCTCATTTACTGATGGTAAAAACTCACTTTCTTCCCGTAGTGCATCTCCCCCCCCTCCTTCAGCACTGCTTAAATTTTGGGTTTTTACTCTCTGAAATAACCTCACATAAACCCTCCCGCTGCCTGCAGTGCAGATTAATCATTTATAGAACTGCCAAAACATTGCACTTGTGCGTGCGAGTCTCCGGACTGGGAGATGAAGAGCCTCTTTTCAGATGCGGTGAAGTCACCTTCTGCACGGTGCCGACAAGCTGCCAGAAAATACGGCGGCTAACGAGGCCTTCACTGCACGAGCCACCTCTGAACCAGACTGCACTGGGAACAAAGTCACGGCCTCGGCTTTAATTAGCTCCGATCACCCAGTCGTTCAATGAACATATATAAGAAACATACCAAAACCCCAGATTTGACAGACTTGGAATATTTATTTATTTGGTAACCAACTCCACCTCAATGACATTAAAAGATAGCATCATCTTCACAGTATTGCATAACAAGATACTCTGCCATGATCTGAGGTATAGAGACCATAGCCTGCACTGATTAAGAACTGAAACTTGACCCAAAAACAAGTGACAGCTGTTTTGAGAAAATAAACATATTGTAAGAAGATGATGGCCAGCAAAGCAGTTTTAAAAAGAAAATAGTTTTGACGTATAACACTAATTGAAAAAAGAAAAAAGGTTTTAAAGGCACATTCCATAGAACAATATTGCATGCACACAGTCCCAGCAGATAAAAGCAGCATCAAAGTTACAACTATATCACAGTTTAGTGGTAAACACATTAGAATACCTGCACCAGTCATACCGTGTACAATATACAGTTATTGCTGTAGTAAAAGTGAGCCATGTGCATTCATTCTTATAGATTGTTGGCGAGTATTGAAGCAGCATACGGACATTATAGTAAAGTTGCCATTTACACAAATTAACACTTGCATTAAGTCACCCTTTTTCTTAAAGAGGTGTGATTTGCATAATTATAGATACAACCACGGGGGAAAAGAAGGAAGACGTCTTATTTAACAATTCTGTCTTTTGATGATAATCTTTTCAGTTCCCTGAAAGATCCACTTAGTCACTGGCTATTAGAGAGCAACCCTCGAAGAAAAGTCCCATTAGATTAGTTTTATCCCAATGATCAGTGTTGGAAATTTGCAGGTCAAAAGATGTCCAGGCGTCTGGTCTAAAATAATGGTTAAACCATAATGATCATCTGTAAGCTTGACATTCAAAAAAAAACATATGTATCCTCTTGATGACCCACACATTTACCAAATCAATGCTAGGATGCATGACATGGTACAGTATTAGGGGTCATTCTGATCCACTGTATCCGCATTTGGGTCTTGTGATGGGCCGTACAAACAAACTTTACTATCTGGTTCAGGATACGGTACCAAAGGTTCCTGAACACAACACATCCCGATCTCCCTCTCGCCTCACAAGCGGGCCCAACATTTGTGCACCAGCAGTTCGTCCCCGGAGCCCGTGTTGAGGAGGCGGTTGCCGCATTCCTCCCAGCGGCACACCTCGCCCTTGTCCAACACCACGAACTTCCACTCCACGTGGCTCTCTGCGGGCAGGCTGACCGCCGTGGCCCAGTGCCCGTCCTTGGCTCTCTCCAGCGGGACGAATCCCTTCCAGTTCCCTAGCTCCCGCTGGCTTCCCGTGATGGCCACCGTCTGGTAGGGCGATTGGGTGAAGTAATGGACGCGGAAGGTCACGTCAATGTTCTGGAGCATAGGCTGGACCGCCACAACGTTTTTCATATTTTCTGTGTTTTCTTCGACAAGGGAGAGAGTGCCGGTTAGTGTGACTTCAGCAGCAGGTGGGATATCTGTTGTGTCCGTACAAGGGATGTCTGCTGCAGCAGAGCTGTATTGGCACTCTTCAGTGGGAAACTGGTTGTTTTTTGTATCGTCTTGGGCAAAAGATGGGGCGGAAAGATTCATCCAGGGAAAGGCTTGGTAGTTACTATCCATGATCCATTCATTATGGTCCATAGTTGCTTCCATGATACTGATTTCAGTCTTTTCGTAGTCCTCTTCTTTCTCCTTCTCTGCTTTTGTTGCCTCTTTCATTTCAACACATCCTCCTTTCTTCTTCTCTTTACTCTCCACAACAACTTCCATGTCCGACTGCTTTTCGGTGAAGCAAGTAACGCTGTCTGCAATCTGCGCAGCAAACTGATCTATCGTTTTGTAGTAACTGTCCTCAATCTCGTGGCCAAACACGTCCTCGCAATGCGACGGGTAAAGCCTGAACATCATACACGCCGTATCTGCTTCATTGAGGGATACGGCTGCATCATCAGCAAAGAGGTTGTTTTGAGCCTCCATCTGTCCCTCAGACTTCAGATCACAATCCATCGCTTGAAGCACCATTTTTTTAAAGATCACATCACTCTCGTTAACGGCATCAGGGCTGACGGCCATGCTTGAAATCCCACTCTCTTCACCAACTCCAGCAGATGATATGTCATTATCCCTCAGTGCAAATTGCTCGAAAGATGGCAAGTAAATTTGACACGAGGGAGGATTTATGTCCTCAGTCAGGACGGGAGCAGCGGTCACTTCGGAAAAATCGTCATTATTTGTTGTTTGGTCACTTTGTTGGTCTTGGGAGGAAGACTGCGTGTCAGGAGATAGTTCTTCAGACATTAAAAGTGCAGTGCAGCTAGTGTTGTTGCAAGCAGCTGCATCAGTGGCAGAATCGACCCTCGTCTCGTCGGACATTTCATCCTTTTCCACGTGGTCGATTTGTTGGCAAATGGATTGCAGGTGAGGACAAGATGTATCGTCAACTATTACAGAAGGTACGTTTGCAGCTCTATCTGGAACAGCACTTGCCTCGTCAAAAGCTTCCTTTCTTATCGTTTGGATGCTTTCTTGGTCTTCGTAACAAGATTGAACACGAGGGTGGTACACTTGGTCATTGCGTTCTTCAGCAAACACCACGGCTGTGCCATTTCCATTGTGTTCAGGCAGATTTTCTGTATCGTGTGATGGCATTTGAGGGCCAAGAATAGTAGAATTAGTGTCTTCATCAAGAGATGGAGCTGTATTATCTTCTTTCTGCGGTGGGTGACAATCCAATGACAAATGAGCAATGTCTGAGGTACCCGACAGAGCGTCATTGTGATTATCGGCCTTTACAGGCACGTTCAAACGGGTCAGACCAGGGCTGAGCACCACACTTGAACGTTCTTCGCTGCAGGTAAAGTTGTTGCCGCCAGTCGGCATTTTCCCTTTCGGCTGATCAGCATCATCGTAAAGAACACCGACCTCTTCATCACACGCAAGACCGCTTACACCCTCGGCGCCTTGTTCGTCGAACTGTGCCGAGGTGGCGTCCAACTTGGCGGCTGTAAGTTTGTTCAAGTGGTCTTCACGTACAACTTCTTCACCAGCTGGGCCACCATCTTCATCCCGATCACCATCCAGATCACCATCCCGAATGGGCGGCGTCACCTCGTCCGTCGCACTGTCACACTGCTCCTGCTGCGTAGGTGGCAGGTTTGACTCTCGTTGGAATGTTGAGGACGAGATCTCGGCTGGTTGACCGATTGGCAGTTGGTCCAAACGGTGCTCTTCTGCCTCCTCACTCTCCTTTCTACTTTCCCCCTCTGGAGAGAGGCGAACTTTGCCGGAAAAACTACTGAAATCAATGTCATCTGTATTGTCTCGCTCAAACTCCTCATCTTTGCCACAACAGACGCTAGGAACAGATACACCTTGGATATGAATGACGGGCTCTTCCGAGTTGGACTCCACACTACTTGCAGCTTCATCACCGTTTTCACTCATATGAGAGGTTTGTTGGAAGCACACCGGATCGTTCGAAGCACACTGAAAGTTGTACTCTTGTCTGGGTGTCTTGTCAAAAACATCCTTCTCTGGGGTCACGCCCTCATCTTCTTGGCATTCTGCTGTTGACACCTAGACAACACAAACAAAAAATGTTAATATCTTCAGGTCTAACTTTGTCAGACAGTAGATAAAAATACATACAAGATTGAAAATACCCTGTGCTAGTCTGAAACTACAGAGAGAATGAGGTCTGAAGGAAAATGGGTAAATGTAGGCGAGAGAGAAATATTCCCACCAGGTTGGTGCTCCAACTCCTTGAAGTAATAGTTCAGACAAATTTGGAAATACGCATATTTTCCCTCCTTGCTGAGAGTTAGAGGAGAAGAGAGATACCGCTCTCGTATCTGTCTGCTGAACATGAAGCTACAGCCACTGATTAGTTGAGCTCAGCATAGCACACAGTAAAGTAACAGCTTGCCTGGCTCTGTACAAAAGGTAACAACATCCACCTACCAGCACTTCTAAAGCTCAATATTTTAACACGTTTTTATTAAAATGGACCAGCTGTGACGGATGACATTTAAATTTGTCTGTAGCCTGCATGTAACCTCACACAGAACAAGTGGCTGCTTACCTCCTCTCCCTGCTCGTGGTTCTCAGCATTAATCGGCTCAGGCTCCTTCAAGCAGCTATCGTGGAACTCTTCCAACACGTCCTTAATCGCGTCACCGCTTTCACATCTATCGACAGCATCCTCCGACACCATTTCAGCCTCTGTGCAAGAATCACTCTGCGGGCTCCCATTGGCCTCTTCTGCTTGGTGAGAGTCCCACACGACTGCCGCTTCCTCTGTGCCGTCCGAAGATATTGAGTGCCGCTCAATGTCTGGTGATCGGACGTCACTCTCGGGAGGGGAAGATGGTGGAGGGGAAGATGGTGCAGGTGTCTCCTCAGTAGCAGCAACACGACAGTGCCTGATTCTGAGATCACTCTGAATCAGATCCACATCCTCCTTCACGTCTGATGAGCCTTCATCATTCACGTCTATTATAAGATATAAGGGGGGGAAAAGCACTTAAATACAATTCATTAAATTATATTAACCCTTTTTTTATATGAATTGATTTTCTTTTTTGACTTTATAACTAGAAAAGCAGAATAGTTGACTAGAGAATGGTTAGTGTTAATTAAATGTCTTTAGGTTCATTATAATTGATGAATTAGTATCTTTACTAGTTTACAAAGGACAGATTTATTGTTGTTGTTTTTTTACTTTGCACTTTGTCTTATCCACCTTCGTACCTTTTTTTTTTTTTTTTTTTAAATGACAACACAGCAGAATATCTAATCACAGGATGAGTAATCAATGCAATCAGTGTAATTGTTTGTTGGGCTTATTTGACCTGCCAAAAAAAACCTCTTGTGTACCCTTTTCAGTCAATTGGATCTGTGAGTCAGTAGATTAACCCCTTATATAAAATTACCTAAATGTACTCAAAGAACACTAACGGGGGGTTAGTGTTCTTTTATTTCATATTAAAATACTCTTAATTTCAATATAATCATAAGCAGCAATTTACCATTATAGCCAGATGAGGTCGAGCCAATCAGAACCATTGTATTTACTGTGGGGCCAGTTTCATTTATACCGTATTTTATGATCTCATTAAACGTTTTGTTTGTAAAATCCTAATCTTGGAAAGCAGCGCAGCATAAAATGATTTCCCTCTGATCCGTTGTGGAATAAGTACAATAGCAGCGTGGAAAACTCGGTAAAGCAGGTTTTAAGCATCTCAACATTTGCACAGGACTTTGTAGTCTGAGTTACATTCAATCACAGCCAACATGTACAAACATGAGCAGCTACTAACTGTTCTTTAAAATGCATTTGGATGAGTAAGTGAGGTCAGCTTTTACTACTAGTCCAGAGTTATTAATGACTTGTATAGTACGGCATGAAGGCCTATTTATATCTCCTACAGTGTCTCACTGGAACATAACTCACACGAGATATGAATACTAACGCCCTCGTGCTATGAATTATCATAGGCAATCATATTGAAATGATATGCCTCAGCAGTTTAACTGGGGTCACGGTTTCCCCCTTTGGATGAATGAATCACCACCATGGGTGACCATAGGGTTACACCTCACACTCGGTTATTCCTGGATCTTTTTCTTTACCTGTTGACTCCACGGAGCCGTGAGATTCCCGGATCACCGACTCGTCTCCCTCCGGGCCGCCGCCGTCACCGTCACCGTCGGCGGCGGCCGCAGCCGTGGCCTTCCTCCGCTTCCCCCTCACGGTCCGGTAGATGACGAGACCCGCCACCACGGACACCACCGCTATGACGGCCAGAGCCACGGCGGGACCGTGGCGCCCGATCATGCAGAAGAGCGAGGCCAGGTCCACGCGTCTCTCCACCGCCACGGTGTTGCCGTTTTTCAGCGGCATGGCGCACCAGTTGTGGAGGCGGAAAAAAACAAACAAATCACGAGCCGCTCCTCCTCCTCTTTTCCAGCTTGTCTCTGTCTGTGCGCGTGAAGAGGGCCCGAGTGGAGCTGCTGCAGGCTGTCCGCTCACTGCGCGTGCTTCTCTCTGTCTCCTCTCCACGCGTACGGCCGTATATAGTGACCTCTTGTTGCTGCAGAGCTGCGGGTTGAGCGGTGCCGGTTGTGAGCTGCTCATTGGCTGGGCCGGATCACGAGGTCTCGGCATTCATTCATAAAAAAGGGGGAAAGGCGCTTGTTGTTTGCAGCCTATCTATCTAATCACCTCAGATGTGAATCAGGTGTTCCATCCCACTGATGGGATTTTAGGTCGCAGTGAAACCACCGGGACACGATCTGATAGGATTTGTCCCATCAAAGGCCTCTTTTACAGCTGTTTCTCTGTGCAGCCTGAGTATAGTTCCTCCATCATGAGCGCAGCTGTAGTGAAATCACATCATCTCCTGTGATTTCATCAACAAAGCCAACACAAAATGTGATTGGCCACAGTGGAAGTTTGGGATCATAATTATATTTGTAAACGTTTCTATCAGTTTACAATCAGAGTGGATCACACCAGTTATGTGCTGGAAAATGTACATGTCATGTTACATTACATTACAGTCATTTAGCAGACGCTTTCATCCAAAGCGACTTACACAATTCAGATTCAGATGTTCAGATGTTAAAAAAGTAAAAGAATATAAAATATAATAATAAAATAAAAGTTAAACATTATATATATATGGGCCATTCTACCGAATTGGTTCAAAGTCAGGTTGGAAACATTTTTAAATTTTGTATGTTTTATTCCCAAAACTTTGTCCGTATATATATTGTACCATATCTAAAGTACACATATCTAGTAAAAGAACCATCAATTTTTATATTGTATTTTCAGAATGTGTTGGAATGTTTTTCCTCTCCCAAAAATTGTCACTACCGAAACATAGTAATACACTATAGTAAAAAAGTATTATTATTAACCTGTTAAGATTGTGTTTCTTTCCCTTCTCTGAAGAATATTTTTACAAATATTTCTTGAAGGTTTTCACAATTAAATCAATAAAAATGACATTTTTACCAAATTTCTAAGTTCAATTTATACAATTCATCAAAATCTAAATGCAATATTTCTTTGTAAAATGCATAATACTGATCATATTGATTCCAGAGTTGATGATTGATAACATTTAACATACATTAAACCAATCAGTATCATAACATTTTAGTTGATAACTCAATATACTTAATTTTTTACAAAACATCCAGTGTTTCGGTAGTGACTGCACTGTTTCGGTTGTGACCACAGTATTTTGTTTGCAAGGTTGTATCATATTTCCTCAACCTTATTGCTTAATCTTAACTCATAACATGCCTTAGGTTGGGAATATTACAAACACAAATGTTTTGTGGTCAATATAATCATTTTATTTTTTAAGACATAACAATTGTTCATCCAGAACCATTTAAAGTACAAACATTACTTTTTAAAAATTACCCAAGTGGGTTCAGTAAAAGAGAACAAGAAAACATTGACAAATAACTGATATTATTCACTCTTCATGCATTATCTTTTGCTAAAAAGTTAGCTAATCGTGTGCTGGTCTAGAGAAATGACTTTAAGGTACATTCTCAGCCTTTGAAACTATGTTAACTTTCACAAAATCCACTTTTGGCCTCTTCCCAGCCTGAAACGTCTTTTGAGAGCATAAAAGGCAGAGAATGTACCTTAAACCAGTAAAGGTGTGTAAACAAAGCAGGTTCTAATGAAAACATCACGAAACAGTGAAATCAACTGTGATCTCCCATGTAGAAAGGGTTACTTAATACAATGAATGACACGATGGCAAAGTATGTGTTTGGACTGAAAAAAATAAGGGATTTTATGAATATCATGTGCTGCCTGCTGGTCCCTCATGACACCTAAACCATCACTGTACCTTTAAGTTACTGATACGGAGACAAAGAATACTACAGAGTTATGAATCTCTTCACAGGCGACAGAAACAGAGCAGAGCAATAATAAAACATTTTTTTTAAATCTTTATGTATATAATTATGTAAACAGAGTGAAAATAGGTTCATCGTAGATTTCAACTGAAATCACTGTTTTATGCTTTCTAAGAATGACACCCTGAGTATTGACAATTCACTTGAAGAAAAAACAAACAATTAAAAAGGTACAAAATGCAACTTCATGTTGCAGGCAGTGTGGTGATACAGTTTCTCCAGATCAGCCAGTGGCAACTTTTACATTGATTCATTTACATTTCTTTTCAACTTAACTTTCTATAAAATCACAACAATTTGGTGTTCATGACACAGAGTTAATCTCATCGCAGTTTCCTGGTTTTGCATATTTGAGCTTGTTAAGGACAAACTGTATCCAATATTTCTGGCCATTTCATAAAGCTTACCATAAGTCTGAGATAGGTCGTGAGAAATCTACACGATCAGTCTCCTCTGGCAGCTGAGTAGAGACATGTTTCACAGGTTGCATAATCCTGAAAGACTGATTTGCAGTGTAATGCCAATAAAGTTGAATTGAAATGAACTGGAATTTCTCCTTTTTGCAAATAATAAGGGCTTTTCAGCATCTGAGAGATTCTAGTTTGCATCCCTGCTTAAACACATTTGTTGATTGTCATTATAATGAAAAATATTGAAGCCAATATGTATCTGGGAGGAAGAAAATCGATGTAAAACCTTGTGGTATGCTTTGGAAAATGGTCAGCAGTGATGTAGACTGCAGTATATACTGTATGAGTGTTGCTGAAACACACAAAAGCACCCGTCTGGTCCTTTAAGGTTGTTTGTGCTGTCAAGTTCAACATCTTCACAGTGATATTCATCCATTAGATTTAATAAAACTTGAGTTGGAGTCAGACTCAGTTTTAAGTGTAAATGTTCGACCAGGTTCCCGCTCACTGTGCTGCGGCCGCCCCTCCGGTCTGTGGGGGGTTCTGCGAGTCCTCCGCCTCCTCTGCGATGGTGCGGTAGTGCTGCGGCTGGTTCTGAGCCAGCGGGGAGTCCGTCTGTGTGAACAACGCCGGGCGGCTCCTCAGGGGCAGCTTCAGCAGGAACCTCCGAGACGTCACCAGGTCCCCGTAGCCCTGTGCGTGGGAGAAGGCGTAGCCGGAGCGACGGGTGCTGATCCGCCTGGTGGGGGGGCGGCGAGGCGCCGGCGCTGGCAGCGCCTCCTTCCGCACCTTATGCCTCACCTAGAGGAGGGACAGAGGGACCAGTCTTTACTGCAGACTTCTTAATATGGGCACATTTGCTCATTCAGAACGGTTTATTGCTATTAATTATTATGCTTTGTCAGGGTCCACCTACCTCTATAATGTTTTGTCTTTATCATGATAGTATACACATACACACATACTCCTGGCTTGTATCATGTGCCCTTAGAATTATTATAAGGCTCTAGTCTATATCTAAATATCCACAAGTGACAACTAAGTCCATTACAGTCATCATTTTAAAATCTTGCTTGAACGTTTTACCATTAAATGCTAATGTTAATTAATGTTATTATTACTAACCCAAGTTACTGTGACTACCTTATAGATTTACACCAGTTAAGGCCAACATTTTCATATCTGAGATGAGCAGCTAGTTACTGAATGTTTCAGTAGTCTGATGTGAACGCTACCATGATGCTAACTGGTGTCTGTTTATATCTTGTGTACAGCTGAGTGACTCCCTTCAGTAATAGTTGATTTTATGTATAAAAACAAAGTAAGACTGAATGATAGAACCTTATAATTCCAATAGACATTGGAAACATACTCCAGATTTTGGTCATGAACATTAAACCAAGCAAATGTGACCACAGGAGACTGTGGATGACTATCCATGATAGTCATCCTTCTTTTTTAACCCTATCCCTGTAGTCAATATATCAGACCAAAGACCAAACTGTAACATCAGGGATAATGTGGCAGTTTAAATTACCTTATTATTGGCATATATCATATTTAGAGAGCTTTATGTATTGAGGTAGAACAGATTCCCGTGTCATGTGTCGTCTCACCTTGTCGTTGGCGGTGGGCCGAAGCTGAATGAGGATGAAGCGGAAAGCCACCACGGGCAGAATGCAGAGGAGGGATGTCAGGAAGACGGTGAGCCAGACGTTGGGCTGGTTCAGAGAGTTTCTTGCTGTGCCTGGAATCATCAGACCAGCAGCAACAATCACACAGTAGCAATTATTACCACCAACCATATAATATCGTATTTGGCTTGTAGGTGACTTTTTGGTTTTTTTAAAGAAATAATGTTTTTAGCGATTTGAAGACGTGGGCACCACCAAGCTGCCTCTGCGAATGAGCTGAATGTACTCACCGATGAAGGGGAAAGAGGAGGTGAAGATGAGGAACATGCCGTTGCTGTACATGGTTAATGTGATGGCGAAGTAAGCGGCCAGGCTGCCCCACACAAAGAACTGGTTCACTGCCGTCCAGTAAGAGGTGTCCAGACACAGCTGCAACAATGCAAATGCACTTTCTATTTTAAATTCAGCCGCACATATTCATTCATTCATAAGGGTGGGTGCTATGAATAAAATCCACCACAGTACATGTCACTTTGGTGCAAACAAAAATGGCCATTTGACAAATACACTAAAATGAGCACATGAGGATGTAATTTGTGGCTAATCCGGTCATTGATACAGAAATGGTGCCACCTCAGCGTGCCGTGCCGCTTCTCGGTGTTCCTCACCTGCACGTTCATCACGATCAGCAGACAGGTCTGCGCCAGCAGAGCAAAGGACTGGTAGTCGGCGATGTCTTTGCCGTCGTCTCGGACCGTGTCGTGCATGGCGGCCCACGGGATGAAGAAGAGGATGAGGGAGCTGTAGCAGCTGTGCATCATGCAGCGCACAAAGGCCTTCTTACTGAAGTACAGGTTAAGCTGGCCCGGAGAGTAGAGCTGAGGGTACTGGAAGCTCCATCGGTCATTCACGTCCTGCAGACACAGAGGAGAGGAGAGAGAAGAGCATACAGGTGGGGTGTGAAGTACTGAGACATTATATGATATTAATCAGAAGAACATGTTGAATTTGATTCTGTGAGCTATTTAAAAGTAATTGAATATTAACTTTCCCCTTAGTGCATACCTGGTCAAAGATGCTCATGCCAAGGACAGGAAGTGCTGTGTAAACCAGGTTGTACAATGTGATGAACCACTCGTCATACACAGTCTATGAACACGAAAAACAAAGAGGACATTAAACATGTAAATACAACATTAATAACATTGTATCTATTAACGTTGAACATTTGTTAAATATGGGAACATTGCAATCATTGCAATTTTGCAAACTTTGTATTGTGCGGTTAAATTATTGTTTGTGGATGTACAAGTGTCCATACAGGTCTCTCCAATTTCATTTGAGCTTATAGAGCATATCTGCTTAATTGTTCCCATAGACTTTATATGGATATGTTTATGTTATATATACTCCTATTGGTTTGTGGACTGCCGTTTGAAGTCTTGACTTCGGTATTTTGACCGTCACCATCTTGTTTTTTTGCAACCAGAAGTGACATGAGAGGGTGGAGCTTATCTGTATCTGTTAAACCAACAAAATGATCTGTCTCTGTATTCAGAAAGAGGACAGGAAGTGGGCGTGGAAGTGGAAGTCAACTGAATATATTATTATTTTCTAACCTTATAATTCATTCACAATGCAATTTTTGTGCTATTAAAGCATCAAATTTATTTAATATTGGCATATTATTACATATAAAATATATTTACATTTTTTAAAGTTTCTTTCAATATACATTATTCTTAGAGTGAATCATGTGCCTCACTAAATCATACATTTTTTTCACTCTGCATGTAACCCATTAAAATTATGTAACATCATACCAAAACATGTCCCTCACCTGAGCAGAGAAGCCGCAGAAGAAGGCGTACCAGAAATGCACAAAGGTGAAGGTGAAGTTCTTGTAAAAGAAATATTGCAGGAACTTGCACATGCGCAGGTAGGACCAGCGACCATGCACCAGCAGGAGGCGCTGAAGGTACCGGAACTGGGCGAAGGAGTAGTCGCTGGAGAGAACTGCCTGCATGCCCTCCTGACCGCTGATACCCACACCGATATGAGCAGCTGGAGGCCGGACAGAAAGCAGAAAAACACAGTTCTAACTATTGACCAAGTGTTTGCTTTTACTGCAAATACATCTGTCTGATTCTGGTAATAGTGTCCTGAGATGAATGAGCTCACCCTTGATCATGCTGACGTCGTTGGCCCCGTCGCCAATGGCCAGAGTGACGGCCTGCTTGTATTTCTTGACCAGCTGAACCACCTGGGCCTTCTGCAGAGGGGTGACCCTGCAGCAAATCACTGTCTGACACATGCATGCTGTCCTCAGCAGCTCCAGCTGCAGGTCCTTATCCAGTGCAAAGGCCTGAGGACCAAAGGGAAGACGGGATTAGAGGACTGCGATGAGGTCATGAGTCAACACAACCCCACTTAAAAAAAGCCTTCTTACCAGACTGTGCCCATTTATAACGAGGCCATAATCTCCGTCCACCTTCTCGTCCTCCACTCTCTCCGTCTTCTGAAGCCAGAACAGGCCGGCTCGAGCCTTGATCACAGACGGCTCCTCCGCTGAGTCTGGACACATCATCCTCCGAGCATTCCTGAAAACAGGAGGGCATGGTCGGTTGAGTTAAAGAAAAGCTCTTTTTTTGTTTGTTTTTCATGAACTGTACTTTTTCCAAAATAATAGTTTGGGATCTAAAAAAATTGTCCAACTTAAACTTATTACTAGCCAAAAGTAATTTGCCAACAATTAAAACACGATGCCAGCAGGGCTTAGAGTTCAATGGTAGACTTTAATCAGCCATTCCTCTTCTTCATGGGTGTTTGTCAGTTAACATAATGAAAATGAAATCAAGGAGCCATTGTTTAAAATACAGTTATCATAGTAAACTGCATATTTGAACAGTAACTAAGGGGGACAGCACTGTCATAAAGAGCAGCACTTAGCATATCAGTCACTATACAAAAAAAAAAGCATCAAATGTATGTCAAATTGTGTCGAATACATTATCAGTCCTTAACATTTTTTGTCCTAGTTATATTAAATATGTTGATGTTGGAAAATGACCCACTAAATAAAACCATTTTCTCTTGAGAAAATACATTTCTATTTGTTATTTCTTTCGGGCCGACTCACCGTAGCTCCTCTTTGACTCCTTCAGCCGTGTTGGCTGCCACAACGAAAATCTCCTTCATCTCCTCTCTCAGCATGTTGCAGGAATAGCCGATGTTCTCCGCCGTCTCTGTTTCAAACGGTTCACAACAGTTACTGTGATGCAAATCATCGGTCAGACATGCCAAACATTCACTCCGTGACTCTGGTTAATTTACACATGAAACAGCGTGTTTATGGTTAGGGTTCCTGACACATGATTAGATCAACAGTGAGACAATAGGAGAAAATATTTCACATTACTCTATTACTTTACCCGTCTTGAAATGTGTGATTGGAACAGGAACATGAACTGTGTGACACTAACCCTGTTTATCACCAGTTAACACCCAGATCTTGATGTCAGCTTTAGCCAATTGCTCTATGGTCTGTGGAACGCCGTCCTGCAGCTTGTCCTCCACAGCCGTCGCTCCCAACAGCTAAAAAACACGGAGTACAGGGTGGACGTGTCAAAACGATTAATTTTGTGTGTAAAAATGCAACAATATTTCCAATGTTCTTTCTCTGGCAGAATTAAAACATGAATAACTACATTAATTTAAATAAAGCAATGCTGGTTTAATTTGCCGTTAAATCTGCATATGAGATATTTTTGTTGGTTTGAGGCAGGTTTTCATAATTACTCGGTGTTGGTTACTGTATATCTGTATATAAACTTATTGCTGAGTCAATCAAACTATGCAGCGACGTGTCGAAGCATTCAGCAGGTGGACTAACCTGCAGGTCTTTCTCTATCTCTTCGTAAAGCTGATCCAGTCTCTCCTCTCGGTCCCCCATTGCGGTGCTGGCCTCATGGTGGCGCAGTTTCCACTCATCCATGTAGCTCTCATCCAAGTCCTTGTAGGCCAGGACTAGCGTGCGAAGGCCATCCCCTGCATACTCCTGTTTCAGTTGGACGAATACAAAATTTAATTAAAAAACTTTAGTTTAATATCGGAAAACACGGTGTGAAAAACCCCGACGGCATCACTCACGTTGAGGTGTCTGGTGGTCACCTCCTTCAGCTTGTTGCAGGATGGGTGCAGTCTTTCATAGATGATGGTGTCGGCTCCTTTGCAGTAAAGAGTCAACTTGCCTTCGGGGCTACGCACTGGAAATCATGTTGGAAGTTGTGAGGCGACACATAGACTTTCATTATAGGATGACATGTGTGAAGGATTTCAGTATTAAAATAGTATTAGTAGGATTTTAGTATTAGAATTAGTTTAGTATGATTATAAGCACCTCTTGTGGTGAATAGAAGTGTCAAAATAATAAGAATGTTACCATGGGTTAAAGAGTTGCAATATATTTATCTATGAAATGTATTCTATGTTTACAGGAAACCTCCTGTACAGATAGAGGATATTATATGTTACAGTATATTGACACATAGAATGTATTAAGCCATAAAAGTATTAAACACTGAAGTATTAAACACTGTAAGAGAATAAGTATTAAAGGGCAGATAGGGTCAGATTTAGGGAATATCTTAGTGATTTAGGAACATCTTCATGAGGCATAAGATAGAAGCGTTAGAGACAGTAAGACCATAAAAGCAGCAGGAATGCGGAGGTGACAATGCAAGGGTGATGACTACAAAGGATGTCTCCAGCTGTGATGACTCCAGGAGCACAATGCAGCAGGAAGGATGACTCCGGAGGACAAAGCAGTGGAAAGAAGGAGTTGACTTGCAGCCATGTGGTTGTAATAAGCCAGACATTGATTGGCTCAAAACATTAGCCAAGATGATCAATGTATAAGTAAAACACCGATTGGCTCACCTGCAGTTTTTATGACCATCTGACCCCCCTGTCTTTTCTGCAGTATTTAAGCTTTGTTTGAGAATGCAGCAGCAGACCTCACATGATTGCTTAGGGTGAGAGTGTGTGGTCTCTGTTCTCGAGAGCAATTACTATTGATAGTTAATTCAATTTGCATTTGATATTAAAATACAAGTTTTACTTTTGAAACCGAATTCAGCAACTTATTTGGTGCACGTGCGCAGTAAGTAGTAAACAAAGAACCAGACCAGCACTGCGGCCTCGCAGCTCCATCAGAATATTCAAGCCTTAACACATGAATTAAAATAAATCCATGCAAACAATGTGCCTTCTACTAAAGAGTAAAAGACACATTGTTACGTGATGTGTTTTCTCGATCCTGCCCTTATTTCTCTCTCTCTCTCCCGCTTTCGCACATATTCCTAATTTCAGTTATCGGATCGTCCTTGAATGCACCCATGGGGATTTGAAACCATGAAGGCAACAAATTACTTTGTATGACGGCTTAAATAACTTGAGAAAATTCTCTTAAAAAATCTATGGAGACTCAAACATCATATTTTGGCAACATGAAAAACATAGTTTGAACCACTGTTGCCTCTCACCTATGACCGACATTCTCTTGCGTACGTTGTTGAAGTCGAGAACGGCCAGGAGTTCGTAGACCACCTGTCGGCCCATCTCCACGGCCGTGATGGTCTCTGGCGTGCGCGAGCGGAACACAAAACCGAAGTTCCTCGCCGCGGTCACCAGAGCGCCCTCATCGGGAGACTGAGCCTGATAGTAGAGCTCGCCTGCCAGGAGATATAGACAAGAGAGGAGGGAAGAGAGAAAGTTCAGATGTGTGTAGTGGGTTGCATTGCTGTCAGTCACTGGGTCCTTTTTAACATTGCCATTCAAAATGGTTAATATGAGGAGGAAAAAGATGTAAGAGTAAAAAAAGAAAGAGAAGAAATCTGTATAATTCAGGGCTGAGCTCACACACATTTCATCACCAGGGACAGAACATACACATTGCAATTCTTCTGTTTTAAACCTCTGCATCCATGTAGCAACAAAGCCGCTCCATTGGAGGACACTCACCCTCTTTCTTTTCCTCGGGCATGACGGTGTGGCACAGAGCCAGCAGGCGGAAGAAGGCCTGAGCCTCCGAGTTTCCCTCTCTCACCGTCTCCACCAGACTGTGATCGTGAAAGAAGAACTTTGGATCAGCCAGCTGGTTCCAGGAGAAGTCCACTTTCTCACTCTTCTGTGGGGTAAAAGAAGCAGACAAGAGAGACAAAAGTGGAGTGGTACACACAATTCACAAAAATATACAACGGTGTGTCAGTATTCTTCTCTCACCTCTGTTATTTCTACCCTTTGTCCAGAAAAGTCAAACAGCTCCCCTGAATAACAGAGACATACACTAAATCAATCATTCAGCCCATGCAACTGAACTTTGTATGTGAGCAGAGCAGCTCACCGTAAGCTTTCCCATTGATGGAGCACTTGTTGAAAGTCATGATGTTCTGCGTCAGGGTGCCGGTCTTGTCGCTGAAGATGTATTTGATCTGGCCCAGCTCCTCGTTGAGCGTGGTGGTCCTCGCCTGAGCCGGGGTGTCGTTCTTGGGGTAATACATCTTCCTGTCCCAGTCGATGAAGAAGCTGTTCCCCAGACGGATGATCTCCACACTGACATCGACACACATGGGGGGGAAAAAAGGAGTGTAAGAATAGGACTCTTGAACTTACGTCGCGATAACTTTCGTCGCTTTTCCGATTTCGTCGTCATTCTTTGCCGGAACGCACCTGACGTAGAGAGAGATAGGCACCACCGTGTTGAGCACAATGACGTAGGACCAGAAGGAGAGGAAGGAGGAGAGGGCGGCGTTAACCCCTTGCTCACGGGGGAGGAAGATTGTGAACACTGAGCCCTCCCTCACCTCCCAGATTCCATTGCCGATGGCCAGAACGGTGCACATAGACGCCAGGAAGCCAAAGATCTGATAGAGTCAAGATGTCACACATCTCAATATAAAAAATATATATGTATATATGTATTTATGTGGCAGTGGGCACGGACATGAAACTCACACACAACACCAGGACATTCATCAGATGATCAATGCTCGTCCGTTTGAATGTTGTCTTTCCACTGTTCTGCATCAGCTTGGTGTCGGGACCTGGAGAGATTCCATCACTTGTTATTATCCATACGCTGAAGGGAAAATCTTGATCTGTCATTAATACGTAGTGAAGTTTTCACTTATAGTATTGTTATTTACTTTTTTTATTCACATTCTCACATGTAGGCCTATAACGTTACAATGTAACGAACTATAACTTGTACTTTACTCAGTGACTCCCTAACAAGTGCATAGAGACAAAGTTTAATTGAGTCGTTTTGAAATGTTCATCAAATTCAGTGGTTAGCTGCTCTAAAAGACGTGAGTGGTGCGCCACAAGTTTATCCGTTCCCCGTGCAGGTTTTTTTGTTGGGACCACATTCTGTTGTCAGCATACTATTTCCGGTGGGAGCAACAATTTACCTCCGAAGATGACCAGACCGAAGCACCATTCGGTGTTCCTCAGGGTGCATCCTCTGAGCAGCACCTTGTCATTGTCCAGAGAGTAGGTCTGTCCGTCTAGGGAGAGGGTTCCTCTGTACTTATCTAGACGGTTGTTGGGTGGCTCACACCGCACTTCACCTGAGAGAGAGACAGAGACAGAGAGAGAGAGAGGGGGGGTGGGGTGGGGTGGGGGGGGGAGAGACAGAGAGAGAGAGAGACAGAGAGGGGGGGAGAGACAGAGAGAGAAAGAGAGAGATAGGGGGAGAGAGAGAGAGAGGCGGGGAGAGAGAGAGACAGAGAGAGAGAGAGAGGGGGGGTGAGAGAGACAGAGAAAGAGAGAGAGAGAGAGGGGGGGGGTGAGAGAGACAGAGACAGAGAGAGAGAAAGAGAGTGAAAGAGAGAGGAGAGAGAGAGACAGAGAGAGAGAGACATCAGCGACACAGTTAAGTTAACAGTTCGATAGTGTGATGTATTCATGAGGAAAAGTAGTTATTTAGTTCTACACTTCATTGTGTAATTTCCATTGTTTGTACCTCTTTTTTTTTACCACAGCTCTAACACAAAAGGATAAATTTGAATGAAAATGAATCCAGAGAAATCCCCATATCTTGACCAAATATCCAATATAAATACTGTTTCTTCACCCTTGAAGCCGGCCAGCGAGTCGGTGCTGTCCCCCATGTCTCCGGTTACAGTCAGGGCCTGTTTCACCTTCAGATTGGTTTCACTGGGGGAGACACCGAGAGCACGTGAGCAGGACCCAACTGAACGGGGGAAATCCAAGACCAGTGTGAGACACCATCGGCACCGTCAGCCACACTCGCGCACTTACCCGTCCAACTCAGCCGTTTCCACGTAGACCAGGTTAAGAGGCTCACTGCTGGACAGCAACATGAGGTCGGCCTTAAAAACGAAAGCGTTGAATACAGAGAAAGTAGATTGTAGATAAACTTTATTATCACTTCATAGAACTTTGTCTTGGGCTCAGTGGCCCTGTTGTTATCACTGAAATCATCAAAGTGTAGGTGTTGTAAAATAATCTTTATCGTGGCGTCTCCATACTCACTGTGACAAACTGATTATTCTCCAGCTTGATTATGTCTCCAACCTGAACATTCATCCATTTTTCATTTCTCAGTCTGCCAGAAAAATGAAAACACACGACAAGATCACAACACTACATCAAAATATATATATACATGACCTTTTGAAGCTCAAAAAGCTGTATATTTGTACTTTTTATCATTTATTAGATGTATATAGTGTGGAATTTGCAAGGCAAATGACTCACTCTCCATCGATGAGGACGTCCACCATGCGGTTATTCACCTGCTTGTCGCTTCTGTGCCGGTTCTACTCGAAACAGTGAAAACATTTGCAATTAAATTCGCATGTTTGAACTACTTTCTGTCTCAATGTTTGAGCGGAATCCCCACGAGGCGCCAGGAGATTCCTTCTTACTATGTCATCGCTGGCGTCTTTGACCGCCGTTATGGTCAGCACCAAGAACAGAGGGACGGCCGTGGTGAACCAGGACAGAGAGGAGACTTGTGGGATGAGCTGTCAATGGAGCCGAACGCACACATTTAAAATGCTTTAATACCATGCGTCTGCATTATATAATCCTTTTTACACGTGCATCAAATATTCTGGAAGCTAAATACCGTTAGGTCAAAGGTCAAAGTCCTACCCCGAATATTTTGCAAAGACATCCGTCTATCACGCCGCTATCAGTTAGCATACATACCCATAATACCCCACTGCCTACATTTGTGATGCACAGTCCACGTTGACCCAAAACAAAGTCACAGTGTCTACCTGGAGGACCATGAGGAAGAGGAAGTAAGCGTTGGCGAGCCTCCGGAACTGCTCGAAGAGGTTGAGCGGCAGGAAGGTGAAAAGATTGTATTTGGAGGTCTTGATGGCGTTGTCCTGAAGGAAGAGGGAAGTGACAGATGAGAGGTGGCAAAAGCAGACGACCATTTATCCGTCTCACGTCCATACTTACGGCATAGTGGTAAGACAGGTTGAAAGGTCTGTCATTCGCTCGAAAGTGTCTCTCCTCCTCTGTGAGAAAAAGTAACGATGGGACAAATGGGTCTCTTTAATTGTTAAGGACAACATGCAGAGTGTAGTTTGTCCACTGTGTGTTACCAGAATAACCTTTTAAGAACATTCAATGTGCAAGTTGTGAGCTCCAGATCTCACCTGTCTTTTCCTCTTTCCCGCACAACGGGCCAAAGTACGACGTCAGCGACTCCATCTTTAGCTCAGCGTCTCCACATCTCACGCCTGGAGAAAGAGCATCACGTTCACTGATCACAGAGGGACGGATAGCCAGCGAGGCCAAGAGACCTCTCTTCTTAGCTGGACCGAAAAAAAGAGATTCAGCGACTGAAAGGGGGAACCGGTTTGTTTATTGGAGGTCTTGTTTGCGTACGATTACGGTTAAGACTCTGGTTTGCTCTTACAGCCGTAAAAAAATGACAAAAAATGAAAGTATGTTTCGATAAACGCTCAAAGACAACATGGCGTCCAGGCGAGAAAACAAAGACCTGCATGAGGTGATATCGGGCGACAATCCTTGAGACGTTCTTTTTATCTGCGCTGCAGAGCTGTAAATGCATGGAGGCACTCCCTTCTCAACCCTTTGTCCCAGAGGGAAGTCTACGGCGGATACTCCATAACCACAAAGATCAAGATAGCCATGTGACCGTGAACGTTTGACTTGCTCACAATGGTCTTTGAATACGCAGCAGAAAATCTATAGTTTTTCCTTGGTGTTTGTGTTTTTTTTACCTGTGGATAAGTACCAAAACGGAACAGGAAGAATGCTAAATGTCTACAGTGAAATCCATGAGAATAAAACATTAAGAAGTAATCGGTGGCCGATCCTCGCTCTGAATATATAGCAACTTATTTCCCTGTATTCTTTTACAACATAAGACAAATAGTATGTCGTCCACGTAAAACAGAAGATATTAAATCGTCTTTCAGGTAGATGGGACATATTTTGTCATCGTTACACTGTGCTGCTTAGCAATATCCTGACTTGTCTCTATGTACAGCTCAGACCACTAAAGCCTGCTCCAAACCAAAGGGAATGGTCGGGCAAGTGTCTCACACTCGCATAACTAATGAAATCGAAAACAAATAGGCTCCGACTTTGATTTAAAATGTGACTCACATTACAAAAGGGTTTGAAATGTGAGTCTCTTTTTCCCCCTAAAGTGCTGTACATCCACCATTTCTCCAATGTCTGCAAAACAAATGAAAAAGCAGCCACATACCTCAAACAAATAAAAAGTGACTTCCTGTGCACAGTCCTGCTCACACACACACACACACACACACACACACACACACACACACACACAGAGACACAGGAACACGGGGCCTCAACGGAAAACAATATAGACAAACTTCAATCCTCCCTCTGCTTCCGCCTCAGGTGAAGTAAATCCAGTCCCCGTCCCCCCTCGTCTGTGCTCTGTCTGGACTCCCAGACACCACCGGAGAACAGGACTTGACCGGGGCCCTCCAGCAGGGATGAAAGACACGCAGGATGGACGACAGGTGAAGCAGTGTGGTGGTGATAGAGAGGCGCCTAACAGTGGTTCGGTTTCAGGTTGAAGCAGGAAGAGCTGCCCTCCCCTAACAGCTCAGGCCTAAAGCAAACAGTGCAGCGATCTTTGGACCTGGATGCAGAGGCGGCGCAGGAGTGGAAAGGGGGGGCTGTAAAAAAACAACAGCACAGGTGCACGGGCCCCCGGCCAATCAGGGGCCGGTGTTCAGGTAGCACACACCCTGTGATGGGTACGCATGCTCGGACCCAGGACTTGTTCCTTCTCACAGGCATCTGTTACTTGAAAGATAACGATTTTTTTTAAATGATTTACTAAAATGTCAACTCCAAATATTGTGACTTTATGGCTGACAGAAATGGAATTGAATACCTGGACTAGAACACAAAGGGAGGGCCTTGTGACGTCCAGGGGACCTCAACACGAACAACTTGCTGAATTAGTTATTGTGTGTGTGTGTGTGTGTGTGTGTGTGTGTGTGTGTGTGTGTGTGCACCACGTACAACACACACATAAACCTGTCTGCATGGATGTTGTCAAACAGACCTGATGATCGTTTTTTCGAGAAGTTGGAACTCAACAGAGAACACTTGGAAGGATGTCACGTGGATCAATTTACAGACATTCAAAGTGGAAAAAGAAGAAGAAAGAAACCGAGTGTGATGAGAATCAAAGAACATATTGCGTTTCATGTTTGTAGTTGTTGCCAATAAGAGAAATCATGCTGTCATTTCCTCATTCGACTTAGGAAGTCTGGTGCAATAAACTCTACATGATTTTAGTTTATACTGATTAAAGCATGCAACGGTGAATGAAAAGTAAATCTAAGTGTGTGTCTCTTTAAGGAAACAGACACAAGAAATGAAATATGATACTTTGCCCAATGACAATTTAGTCTTCAGTTTGATAACGGCTGAATTTTCTACCGTTACAGTCAGTGCTTGTTTACTGCCTGCAATAAAAAAAGCTAAAAACAGCATGCACTAGTACTAGAAACTCTCCCATGCTGTCGTTTGATTTGATTTTAAAGGGTCAGTTCGCCTACAGTACAGCACCATTTTTTTGATTTTTGCTCTTATCTGAGATTTCTTCTACAACTGAAGTGAATGGCGATGGCATTTGTGTTGCTTGGCAGCAAAACAATTAAAGAGGATTTCAACTTGGACTCTGTTGCCCGAGAGTGAGTTTGTGAGCGAGTAAGCCAGTTACATGAGGTGCTTCTCATCTAGTAAGGGTTCTACGGCAAGTTTTCTCCTTAAGATGAGGTGCTACCTTGTTAGTTGGCTCAGTTTGTACATGTGGATGTTTACCTCTACCAACCAGTCATGTTGCAGCTTACATTCATGTCTTTGCTAGATGTCATCACTTCATCATTTTATCCCACACGTTAAATTGGTATTTAAGTAAAAGTCTAAACACTTATTTATTTTTAATTGTAAAATGTTCTCTGGTTTTTATTCATCTGTTGAAATTCTTTAAAGGACAATGAAGTGCAAGTGCAAAATGCATGCTTTCTTCCTCCCACATTTATTTGACTTTATTTGTAAAAGGAAGGTTTTCTGTTTTTATTTTATTTTTAAATGTACAGCACTTTGAGCTACAAATAAAGATTATAATTATATTTTGTATATGTATTCTTGCATTATGGCCCAAAAAAAGTGAGGTCACTGTTGAACTTGATCAGTTCATTCTTGAGTCCAGGTGGACGTTTGTGACAAAGAGATTTGCTGAAGGCGTTCCTGAGAACTGAGCGACGGACATCTTGAAAACACAATGCTTCTGTCTTCGGTTGTCGCATCACAGGTTTACAGGCTCAAACAGATATGGATGATACATTGCCCCTGAAAAAAACAACTATAATTTAAAGCCCTGAATGGACTGTTGAAGTTGTATGGATTTATACAGCAATTTGTGAAGGCCAGACAATAGATCTCAATTTGGTTTAATAAGACGTAATAAAATAATAATGAAATAGATTTACTCTTTTTATACATGGATGAAACCTTTCCCCCATCCTGTGCCCCAGTACAACCGATACTTGCTGCTGATTGGCTGGGACCGTGTTGCGTGGCTCGGCCGACCCACTTTGTTTGTTTTAATGATTTTACCAACAGCTAGCGGACATTTAGCACTGGATTAGACAAAAAAAGGTTGATGACAATCGCTCACTGCAACTTTAAGAGAAAAATAATTAAAACACTGATGAGACCGAAAAACTACGTTTCTCGGCCATCTTTGTTATGCCATCACTCATGATTTCATGCCTCTCAGTTGATGCCACGCCCCCCCCCCACGCCAGATCAAGGCCATGAGTCTGAAACTGAAAAAATAGGATCTGAAAATTAAAAAAAACATCTGAAACTGTAAAAAATATTTAAAACCAAAAGTTCAAGACCAAAGTTTGAACTTTCAGTTTCAATTTGTTTTTTCAAATGATTGGCTCCATAAACAATCAGCAGTCAATGTCGTATTGTACTGGGAAAAAAATAAATGGGTAAAAACATTTAGAGATACTTCTCAAATACTTTATACAAAATTCATTAACGACAATGCTCAACATGGTGACGACAACATTTACAAAGAAAACACCACACGGATGCAGTTACAATGACCGATATACTGTTCTTGTTAACTATTGCAGTGATTTAGTGGCAGTGCAAGGGTTAATAAATTTCGAAAATATAGACATAAAGAACACAATAAAAAGAACATTTGTAGCTTGGCACAAGGAACGTGTTTATCAAAGAATGGCTATGAGACGTCTGTATTCACAATGGATCATTTCCTGTAACAAAGAGGAGGAGAGGTTCTACAGGCGGTTTAAAAATGTACACACACTCATATTACCGCAATATCCATCCTTCATTAAAAGTAACACTTTAATATTCTTCCATCAGTTAGGAGCAACTTCACTGGCACATGTCTCACTGTATATCAGGACAGAGGATTCACAGGAAGCGTTTACAATCAGACACTAAATAAACAACATGGCTGCAAAGAAACCCGCCTAGTAACAGTTACGACGCTTTTGCAATATCGTCAAAGATAAAAAGTAGAAAAAATGATAAGGAACATCACTTGGAAAACGTATTTGACATCATGGGCAAAAAAAACAAAAAACAGAACTGGCCGGGTCCTCATTGCAGAGATACAAGGAAATAAAAAATGTAATTAAAAAAGAGAAAGATCATTTGTTTGTTTTTTCCCCGTAAGTAAGGCCACTCATAGACAGAGCAGTAATGTAAACCAGAAGTAACTCTACACTCAATGTTCAGATATCCTTTCTTTTTTTGGAAGAAAACGTTGTTACCTGAAAGTTTAACATATATTTCTTCACTATAAATGAACTGTTGTAAAATACAGCTGTCGTCTGTATTTTACAACAGTAAAACACGAGTCGCCGCCAACAGATGCTGACTGGACACTTTTTAATGTGACTCTGACTGCATAACGGCAGCAGCTTGAGTCAGACTGACCGCCTGGCGGTAAACAACATTTTTAAACCGCCGTCTTTGAAAAAGCACGGACGAAAATAAATACGTATAAAAATAAATAAATAAAGCGGCCGCACACCGTCTTGGTCACACCGGAGCCGCTAACGGAGCTCATAGTTTGGACGAACATATGGCCGAAACAGGGTTCACCTCTCACATCCTGGGTCAACACTGGTGGTGTCGCTTTTCACGAGGTTTCGCTTAAAATCATAATGTCGTCGATATCGCCGCAGACTAGATTACATACTGATCATATCACTGTGGGAACATGGCAAGGCACACATTTAACTGAATCATTTAAACTAAGGGGTTCGACTAAGGAGTTATAAGTTTAAGTACCTTCTCTTGAGACATGACTCGTGAAAGCAGTACGATATTTCATCAGCTTCTATTCAATAATCGACAGACTGTCTCCTTTCCACCAGCCATATTCATTCATCAACCTAAAGAACCCTTTTATGAGATAAAACCACACGGCGTCGCAGTGGAAACTACAGAACAGGGCGTTCACTTTTGTTTTTACTTCACACATTCACTGTTTGCAGAGTGTAAGGCATAAAAACCCACGGCCAGGGTTTGAGGGGGTTCAGGTGGGGGGGTTGGTTATTGCACAACAACACTTGGGAGGCGTGGGAACATTGTTTGGTCCGCCGTCCTGCATTCCCTCGAGGCTGTAGGGTGCTCGTGCTGTACCGCTCCAGCAGATGGGGGGTGGGGGGGATGGAGGGCCAAAGAGGTTAGAGAGTGAGACTCTAGAGGTTAGAGGTTGACAAGAGTAAGCGGTCACTGCCTGGCGAGTAGCTCGGTAAATAACGTGAGTGTTTTGGAACCCGAGGAGTGAGAGTTTGTCCAAAAATCCCAGAGTGTGAAGGGGACATGTGCATCTGCGCCGCCAAAACAGCAGCAGACACACGAAAGGTGTAAGAAAAGAGTTGACGTGGCCAATCTACGGCGACAAAAAAGGCCGTCGCATGAGGTCCTCCTCTCTTATCGTGAAACCAGGAGACCTCCCGTCCCTCCTGTCTTTACCTCCCCCCCTTCCAGCTCCCCCTCATCTGCCCTCCTCGGTCGAGCGAGTCTCCGATTTCAGCCTCACGAACTCCTTGGCCACGTCGTCATTGGAGCGCTGCGAGAGGATGCGCATGGCCGTGAGGCCCGTGTCGTCCATTGTGGATTGCGCTGGCCCAGCGGGCACCAGCACGCGCAGTTGCCCCTCCCCCCGATGTCCCTCAGCTGCACCACGGCCAAGCCGACCACCGGTCCGCGCGGCCGAAGCAGTAGTCCTTGACGCAGACCTGCAGCTCGTAGCACTCAAAGCCGTCCTGGTTACCCAGAGCGCTGTGGGGGGGGGGGGGGGGAGAAAAGAAAGAAAGAAAGAAAGTAAGAAAGAAAGAAAGAGAGAGAGAGAGAGAGAGAGAGAGTGAGAGAAGAGAGAGAGAGAGAGAGAGAGAGAGAGAGAGAGAGAGAGAAGAGAGAAGAGAGAGAGAGAGAGAGAGAGAGAGAGAGAGAGAGAGAGAGAGAGAGAGAGAGAGAGAGAGAGGAGAGAGAGAGAGAGAGAGAGAGAGAGAGAGAGAGAGAGAGAGAGAGAGAGAGAGAGAGAGAGAGAGAGAGGAGAGGAGTAGAGAGAGAGAGAGAGAGAGAGAGAGAGAGAGAGAGAGAGGAGAGAGAGAGAGAGAGAGAGAGAGAGAGAGATCGAGAGAGAGAGAGGAGAGAGAGAGTGAGAGAACGCAGAGGTTTGAGCAACGCAGAGGTTTGAGCAACGCAGAGGTTCCAACAACGGCAGCAGGTTGGTCAACTTGAAGCTAGATGGACGCCACCCCGAGTGCACTTTTGTTACATAATAATATTGGACTTTAGATTTACATTAGCGTCATAATATATAAAAAGACGGCCCATAGGCCATGAAGGGAAACCAATATTTGGCCATTTCTGCCAGTTTTAAAATTTACTTATTTACAAATAACATCATAATATTTTAATTGCACTGTATTATAAAATTTATTTAAAATTATTTGATTTCAATTTTAGAAGCGGCAGATACACTTTGTGCAAAACACCAATAAACAAATGTAATATCAAACTGTAAACTGTTAATAACTGTTATTTTGATAAAAGATTTGGGTTTTCTAGTGGTTTGAAAAACACCCAC